>OZ038518.1:8073106-8075606 GCA_964036315.1 Acanthosepion esculentum | reverse complement strand
ATATATATATATATATATATATATATGAAGAAATATAGTCTTAAAGTGTGCTATATTTATGGGATAAAGTGCTCAATATCAGAGCTAGAGCGTGTGTAAATATGAAAGTGAACATAGACGTCAACACTTAGAGGCGACAGTCTGTTTCATGCTAGTTGCCTGACGATTGAATCCAGCATGAAACAGACTGTCGCCTCTAAGTGTTGACGTCTATGTTCACTTTTATATATACATATATATATATATATATATATATATATATATATATATATATATTTATATATATATATATATATATATATATATATATATATATATATATATATATCATGCCAGTATTTTGTTGTCGCCTCATATTTCCGACACATTAGATTTCTAAATGTTATTGGGTTTTTTTGCTTTTGTTTTTTTTATTAATTCAACAGATATTTAACACTATAAAAATTACTTTTAGTGGATGCCCTTATTGAAGTAGACGCTTCGTTTATTTTGAATAGCATATTTATTTTCGTCTGTCGGCCTGAATATACGAGAATCTCATTAAAGATAAAAATCTCTCTCTCCCTGTTCATATCTATGTATCTATCTGCATACATTCATATATATAAATATATATATGTGTGTGTGTGTGTGTGTGTGTGTGTGTGTGTGTGTTTGTGTGTACCTCACACACGCATACTTTCCTCCAAATATAATAATAAAAAATAAAGAACAAAAAGAATAGATTAATTCCTGAATGCAAAAAAAAAAAAAATAAAGCCATATATGCCAGCCGGCCAACTTTGGAGATTTTAAAAATAGTCAAACTTCAGACATCACTTGTTTGCGATTATCAACAAGCGTTGATTTGGTTAACGAGAATATGGCGGTATTGTGTTGACGACCCACAAATTTAAGCAGATTCTGTCTTTCTTCCTGTATTTCTTTTTGCTTTTAATTCAATACGCTTCGGTTCGTCCGTCTGTCAGATTTGCTTGCCACGTATCTCTCTAGAACTGTTTGATTTTCGTCTTATCTCATGTTTCGTCTTATCTTCGGCACCGACTGTTTCTTTCCTTTCTCTCCCCACACCCCGTCTAGATATATTTGTTAGAATCTTTCTTCTTTGAACAAAAAAAAAAAAAAATAAGAAAAGAAATGTGATAGACTTTAATATGATTTGTTGAAATTGTATTGTGAATCGGCGGCGGCCATGAAAACAAACCACAAATATGTTTCTTTGCCATCATTTCCTGGCATTTTTACAAAACAAAAAAAACGCCATTTTTTTCCGGCCACGTATGAATGGACAAGAACTACGAAGGCTAGTAAAAGGATAAACATTCCTTACAGATGCAATGGATAGGAAGTTGTGGAGAGACATGATCCTGAAGGGACACCATACATAGAAGCAGAAAGAGAATGGTGCTCCTCGTTATTTTTAAATAAAGGTTCTGCTTGACAGTTGTGTATTACGCAAGTTTGTTTTTAGCAAGAACCAGAATGGCGTAAAGCGAAAAAACAGTTACTACTATTTTATATGGGAAAACATTTTGAGCGTTCCCCAACCGCCAAACACACACACACACACACACACACACACACACACACACACGCACGCACGCACGCACGCACGCACACACGCACACACACACACACACAAAAAGTTCCGGTGACCCCTGGGTTTATTGGCGTCCCAGCATTCGTGTTTCTAAGAAAAGGTATCTTTAAAAAAATCCCCGTCATTTAATTTCCCCATTTTCTCTACGAAGATTACGACCAGGTCAGTACCTAGATGAGTGATCGCTTGGAAATTCTGGGTGCTGTAAGCTTGGACGTGCGGGTGGTGTAATGGATAATGGCTTGGAATTGTTACTCAAAGAGCCGAGTTCAAATTCCAGTTGGGTTCGTTACATTCACTTACTCGCAAATATCATTGTGAAAGGTATAAATCTACTTCTTCTCTATCATCTATGGGTTTAATTTGTAAGAATTCTAAATCATTATTATTTTTATCCCCTAAAATAAATTCTTACAATCTAAAAATATTTTCTGATTTAAATAACCTGCAAAGCCCGTAAAAAACGAGTCAATCTGTCAATGAAATACTGATTAGTTACACGGGAATGTCTTTTAGATTTATTTACATTCTCTGGAATCTAAATGTATAGAAACTACTGTGGCCACAAAGTGAGTGATAAGTTTATATAGTGATTGTAATATAGAATTGATCCCCTACTTTATATCCAAGTTATAATTTCTTTATTTACATTCTCTGGAAAATAAATGTATAGAAACTATCGTGGCAACAAAATGAGGGATCAATTTATGTATTGATGTAATATAAAATTCGACCCCCACTTTATATCCACATTATAATTTCTAGTTTGTTGATAAGCCTTAGAAAATGAATTAATCAATCAACAAAATCCTGATTAGCTACACAGGCATGTCTTTTAGATTTATTTACATTCTCTGGAATAGAAATGTATAGAAACTACTGTGGCCACAAAATGAGGGA
>OZ038518.1:8065606-8068106 GCA_964036315.1 Acanthosepion esculentum | reverse complement strand
GCTTTTCTTTTCTCGGGACATAGAGTGTGTAAGACCTGTGGCCCCGAGAAATTTCGGATCATCTGTTAGCCATTATCAAGAATGTTTTTAACATCTCGATTCTTTTATGGCAATAGAGATATTTTATTTTCTAAATACATTCGACATGTTATGGCCATGTTCATAATTGATATCACTGAAAGATGGTCTTTTAAAATCTTGAATTTTTTGGCTTTGAAAAATGCCGAATCTTCCGCCTCTCACGGAGCACATAATTGCGTTATCTCTATCAGGGCGCGAGAAATTACAAAACCCTTCAGAAAGCTGCGGGCCAGACCTCTTTAACCAACGCCTGAAGGAGAAATGTTTCCAAATTCTATGGATGGCGGGCGATGTCTCTCTGATAGAATGCGGATGAAAGCGCGCTCGATATAAACCCATCAGCCTTCTTGGTGTCAAACTTTTTTCAGCCGATGATTCGTCCTGGGTACGACGTTAAACTGCATCCAACAGCAAGGCCTCTGATCAGGAGGTTTTGAGGAAGCGTGGAACCATCTCTTTATTGCTGGTGTTTCCAGGTCCACCCAGACCCGGGGTGGTAGCACCTGTTGGGGGTCCTAGCTATAGGCAAATAGTGAACTTCCAGGTCTTTTCCACGTCCTGGGTATGACGACAAACTACATCTGCGTCCTGGGTATGACGACAAACTACATCCGCGTCCTGGGTATGACGACAGACTACATCCGCGTCCTGGGTTTGACGATAAACTACATCCGCGTCCTGGGTATGACGACAAACTACATCCGCGTCCTGGGTATGACGATAAACTACATCCGCATATTTGAAGTGGTGGTCTTGCTAACTATACGTTTTTGAAACAATGATGTTGCCAGCTATACGTTTTTGAAACAATGATGTTGCCAGCTATACGTTTTTGAAACAATGATGTTGCCAGCTATACGTTTTTGATATATTTAGTAAATACTGGATCTGGCATTAAATAACCCATAGTGGTTGATATGCCATAAAACCCCAAACAGCCAACAGCCGATGCTTAACAGAAAAATAAATTCTGACTGACAAACAGTATAAATTTCGCACTTGAAGTTCCACTGCTGATGGCCTGTCATTAAGAAAAGATTCAGTAAGGGTGTCGTCATGGCGAAAGCGGTCGCCTTAGATATTTGTAAAGGACCTTTGACACGGTGGGGCGAAGAAAGCTGTTATTAATAACTGAAAGAAAGAAAGAAAGAAAGAAAGAAAGAAAGAAAGAAAGAAAGACGTGCTTACTGTCTCTTGTCAATACCTCAGAAATAATGTACAATCGATATGGGCAACATTCAGGTTATTTCCAACTAAACAGTTTATTTAATTTATGGAGTAGGTTCTTCTTATCTACTGACAATGCTTAGAGTCATCCCGTCATATTTTTACTTAATACTGATTGGTTTATATTGAATCTAATTCTTACAACCACATTCATGAACCAACGTTTCAGTCCACTAGGTTATGGTCCCACGGGAGAATCCTAACTCTAAAACAGAAACAATGACTAATTATATTAGTGAGAGAGCATACTTTTCTAAAATTAACATTTTATTATAAAGAATACCTATATTGATTAACTTTGTTAAAGTATTTTTCTGTGTTACCTGACGCTATATCTATCTATCTATCTATCTATCTATCTATCTATGTGTTTATATGTATGTATCTATCTCAGTGTTCATATCTATTTATCTATCACAGTTTTTTTTATCTTTCTGTGTTTATATCTATCTATCTTTCTATGTGTTTATATCTATCTCAGTGTTCATATCTATCTATCTATCTATCTATCTATCTATCTATCTATCTATCTCTGTTCATATCTATCTATCTATCTATCTATCTATCTATCAGAGTGTTCATATCTATCTATTTATCTCAGTTTTCTTATCTTTCTATGTGTATATCTATCTATCTATCTATCTATCTATCTATCTATCTATCTATCTATCTATCTATTTATCTATCTATGAGCTCTTTGGTTTGAGGTGTGAGTTTGTAAACAGTGACTATTTAAGCTAATATAGCATGACTCTTCGGCAGAATTGAGTCACTGTCAGTCACTGTGTGTTTATCTAAATCTACAAATAAACACGCTAAAATTCACCTTCATCCCTGCCGTGAGCCGACGGCTTAGTGGTAGAAGTTCCGACTGGCACCAATAAAGTCGGGTTTCGATCCTAGCTAGAGACAACCGGACGTCTAGCCACACTGATGAGCTGCGAAACAGTCTGTCTGTGGATGACAAAAATATATATATATATATCCATCTGTTCCTATCTATCTATCTATCTAACCTTTTTTAGATATCTATCTAAGAAAGGTGCTATGCAAAGTAATCATCAACAACGGAACCCTTGGAAGAATCCTCGCATTCACAAAGTTCTTCTTATCAGATCGTTCTCAATGGTCAGGCTTATTTGTTTATCAGTAATTTATACAAAGGGCGTATCAAAAATAATTTTACAAACTG
>OZ038518.1:8053106-8060606 GCA_964036315.1 Acanthosepion esculentum | reverse complement strand
CCTGGCCACGAAGCAAGGTTATCGCTGGAGCGATGTGAAGGTGGGTAGAGAGATATGGTTGAGCTAGACGCCACACTTCGACTCCTTCCTCCCCAAATTCTTTCGAGGTCAGCCAAGGATCGACCCCAGACCTGTCAACGGAATCCGTGGGAGGGTGATAGGTCAAAAAGAAACAAATAGATAGAGACGGCTAAAGAAATTTTTGTAAGGTGTCATTAGTTTTCTTTTGAATGGACGTTGTTTTATCCTTTTTACCCATACACATACCTACTTACATACCATTTATTCTACATTCAACATCATCACTTGATAAGACACTGGAGGTGTCGAAACGAAATGGCTATTTTTGTAGTGATTTTATAACATATTTATGATATAATATTTAAATAAATGATTATATATATATATATATATATGCTCCTGAAAATTTTGTTTCGGTTGAGCTCTCTGGGGAGGATGTGTGGGTTTGTAAACAGTGACTGTTACGGCTAATAATGCAAGACTCTTTGGTAAATCGAATCGAGTTCTCTGTGTGTTTATCTAAAAATAAATACGCTTAAATTCACCTTCTTCTCTATCGTGCGCCAACGGCTTCAGCGTAAAATTTCCGACTGACGCGAATTCAGCCGGTTTTCGATTCTAGCCAGAGGCAACCGGACGTCTAGCCACACTGATGAGCTGTGATACAGCGAAACAGTCTGTCTGTGGATGACAATATATATATATATATATATATATATGTGTGTGTGTGTGTGTGTGTGTGTGTGTGTGTGTGTGTGTGTGTGTGACTGTGTGTTTTTGTGTATTGGCTACAAAGCCCGGATGTGAGGGATTATATTTAAATTAAAATAAAAGAACTGAAATCAAGTTAAACAATTATTTTCAATGTTTTATAGTAAACAAAATAAGCTAATGGTGAGGGAAATATAACAGAATTGATTTTAAGGAAAAAGAAATAAATTATGTAATGTTAATGAAAATTCATTAAATTAATTATGCCACATATGCAAAACAAATAATGTAACGAGTATTTTTTAATCGCTGTTGCATGATGATGCTTTCTCTTCTAATATCATTCACACATTTTGCCGCATTTCCTTTTGCTTTTGTTCTTGAAATTTTTAAACAAAAGGCACGTTTTAACTCGTGCGTGCGTTATTGCAATCGTCATAGCTGAATGCTGGCTTTCTTTCCATAAAACTGACAACATTTTTCAATAACTTTTTCAGTTTCAGTCCAGGTTTCATCACAATCATTTTTATTCCCTTGTTCATTGTGACAGTGTTAAGGCTGCAGAATAGTTTCTTTGGAAGATGTTATATCATACACTGTTGACTTTCCTATGTTGAACTCAGCCATTAGTTACAATGACCTTTAACCAGCGTCTAGTCTGTTTAAAATTTCCATTTTATACAATAACTCCAAAATTGTTCTTTTCCCCTTATTCCCATCACCCTTTGCAACGATACAAGCTATTAAGGTGAAATAATCATAAGCAATTATCCAAAATTTTCCTGAAAAGGAGAAATTTCAAGTCAGTCACATATCACCCAATTAGTTAAAATATACACATCAAAATCATGTCCGGATATACCGGATTCTGGATATGAGGCACTGTGGATATTAGGGATTCCGGATATGAGAGATTCCGGTAATGAGGGGTTCCGGATGAAAGTAATATACTGTAATATACGTTTGTTTATTTGGCTTCGATTGGAGCGAGTCCTTTCTAATTCAGGTTGGCGAAAGCTCGTACGGCTGGGAAGTTGATAGTTGACAGACTCTGGTAGTAACTGTCATTTTGTTAGCAATTGTCGAGGGGGTTGCTTTGGAAATAGGTGCGGCATCGATCAGCGGTTTATTCTGGGCCCTCAAAAGGACGGAAAAACGTCTTAAGCAGATGACCGTTAGTTTCATGCGAGACGCTTGGCTCGTCTCTCCGGCTGTTCCTGCTCTACTGATGGTCCGTCGGCTGTCGCTTTATATACACTTAAGAAAGGGCTCAAGGCTACTTGGTGCGAAACTTGTTTTCAGTTAACATAAAAAATATTTTGGTCATTTTTTTTCATGAGGTTGGCAAAAATACTTGGATATTTCCTATTTTTTATCACTTTAAATGCTATTCTTAATGGATCGCATTTCACTCGGATAAAAATTAATATCTGGTCTTTCGTGCTCGGCCGAAAATTGAATATTACTTTCCGAATACCCGTCTTACGAACAGAGAAAAGCTAGGTTATTGTAGGTGGTCTCTTAGGTCCCTAAATTTTCGGTATAAGCATTTTCAGCCAGACATCTATTTCTTTACAAAAATTGCTTTGTTTACGTTTAGATACGAAACTGTTCAGACATGAAAAAATTCGGGAGATCTATAACGAGAGTAATAAAAAAAGGATAGGTTATAATTTACAGTAGAAATTATTCTGCATCAACGTATTTAAACAAGTATTTATGTTTATGCCTACATGTGACCATCAGTTCATTTCTCTTGTTCAATAAGTTATGGTTAAGTGTTTTATGATAGCTATTTTTTCCATAAGGCATAAATGATATCTATCACCTTCCCCATTGTAAGATTTGGTTTTAGCTACAATATTCACATAATAATGAGTATAATACCACCATTCTTTATCTATCTATCTATCTATCTATCTATCTATCTATCTATCTATCTATCTATCCCATTCTGTTCGTATCTATCTATCTATCTATCTATCTATCTATGGTTATTTAAGTGTTTTATAATAGCTATTTTTCTATAAGGCATAAATGACATCTATCGCCTTCCCCATAATATGATTTGGTTTTAGCTACAATATTCCACGTAATAATGGGTGTATTACCACCATTCTTTAATTGCCATAAATGTTTGGAGGTAGCAGTGCTTTTTATATATCTTACATTGACTAAAGTCATTCGATGATGATAGAAACAAAATTTCCAAGTAATGGAACCCATATAAAATTTGACATCGCTCTCGGAATGTATGCTAGCACGGTATACAATATTATCAGTCATTCATTGGCCTTTTAAGGGGCAGATCATATTTTTTTCAGCAGTTGCGTTTTTCTTTTATAAATTGATTAACGTTATTGATTTTATTGGAGATATATTTATTTATTATCTTATTTTTATGATGGGATATCGATTTTCGATGTTTCTAAAGCAGTTATAGATGATTTTAAAAATATTTTTGTTAAAAATCTCCTTTAGTAATGCAGAATGACTGGAGTGTTTATGATATTTAATTCATTAAATATTTCCTTATTGCTGGACTTCGTAGATAATCTAAATTGGACAGATTTATGTAATCTACTTAAAATAGTAGGTGGATTATTGGATCGATTGTTAACGTATCTCTCTCTATATATTTCAGTCTGTTTCTAGCTATCTATCTCAGCCGTTTTGTACTTGCCTGATAGACTGGTTTTCTATTGGTCATTTGGTTAGAGCGTGTCGGGTCTAACGCTAGCACCCTCTGTCAAGGAGAACGCTACTTCTAATCTTCCCGCAGTGCGCCCTATATAAGAAAGAATAGCTGGCCTGTCGGCGAGCACCGCACTGCACTTTTTGACCTCACCTCTCATCATCATTTTTTTTTCTACAGCTTGCCGGGTTTAACAGTCGTTCCTTCTGTCAAGGAGAATGCATGTTCGAATTCCGCCTAAAAGCACAATTTTTCATTATTAAGACCGTCCTGGGCATGACGATAAACTACGTCCAACAGCAAGGCCTCTCATCAGGAGGTTTTGAGGAGCGTGGAACCACCTCTTAATTGCTGGTGTTCCCAGGTCCACCCTGACCCGGGGTGGTAGCATCTCTTAATTGCTGGTGTTCCCAGGTTCACCTTGACCCGGGTGGTAGCACCTATTCATTGCTGGTGTTCCCAGGTCTACCCTCATCCGGGGTGGTAGCATCTCTTAGTTGCTGGTTTTTCCAGGTCCACCCTGACCCGGGGTGGTAGCAACTCTTAATTGATGGTTTTTCCAGGTCCACCCTGACCCGGGGTGGTAGCACCTATTAATTGCTGGGGTTCCCAGATTCACCCTGTCCCGGAGTGGTAGCACCTTTTAGGGTCACAACTATGGGCAAATGGGCGAAACTGAGGTAAAAAGCATTATAAAAGTGTTTAAAATAGGTTTTAATACTAGAAATACTTTGTAAAAAAATTATTACCAGAAATAATTTTTTGAAGAAAATATTACCATCTATACATTTTCGAGGAAAAAAATATTACCAGAAATAACAAAAATATTTCCAGGGAAGAAGTTGTCGGCATTAAATAATACATTGAGGTTGATATGTCGTAAAACAAAATAAACCAAACCAATCTAAACCAAAGAATACATATTCTATTCATACGAATCTATCCTAAAAATGTTGTCTGCATTAAATAACACATTGAGGTTGATATGTCGTAAAACAAAATAAACCAAACCAATCTAAACCAAAGAATACATATTCTATTCATACGAATCTATCCTAAAAATGTTGTCTGCATTAAATAACACATTGAGGTTGATATGTCGTAAAACAAAATAAACCAAACCAATCTAAACCAAAGAATACATATTCTATTCATACGAATCTATCCTAAAAATGTTGTCTGCATTAAATAACCCATTGAGGTTGATATGTCGTAAAACAAAATAAACCAAACCAATCTAAACCAAAGAATACATATTCTATTCATACGAATCTATCCTAAAAATGTTGTCTGCATTAAATAACCCATTGAGGTTGATATGTCGTAAAACAAAATAAACCAAACCAATCTAAACCAAAGAATACATATTCTATTCATACGAATCTATCCTAAAAATGTTGTCTGCATTAAATAACACATTGAGGTTGATATGTCGTAAAACAAAATAAACCAAACCAATCTAAACCAAAGAATACATATTCTATTCATACGAATCTATCCTAAAAATGTTGTCTGCATTAAATAACCCATTGAGGTTGATATGTCGTAAAACAAAATAAACCAAACCAATCTAAACCAAAGAATACATATTCTATTCATACGAATCTATCCTAAAAATGTTGTCTGCATTAAATAACACATTGAGGTTGATATGTCGTAAAACAAAATAAACCAAACCAATCTAAACCAAAGAATACATATTCTATTCATACGAATCTATCCTAAAAATGTTGTCTGCATTAAATAACACATTGAGGTTGATATGTCGTAAAACAAAATAAACCAAACCAATCTAAACCAAAGAATACATATTCTATTCATACGAATCTATCCTAAAAATGTTGTCTGCATTAAATAACCCATTGAGGTTGATATGTCGTAAAACAAAATAAACCAAACCAATCTAAACCAAAGAATACATATTCTATTCATACGAATCTATCCTAAAAATGTTGTCTGCATTAAATAACCCATTGAGGTTGATATGTCGTAAAACAAAATAAACCAAACCAATCTAAACCAAAGAATACATATTCTATTCATACGAATCTATCCTAAAAATGTTGTCGGCATTAAATAACACATTGAGGTTGATATGCCGTAAAACAAAATAAACCAAACCAATCTAAACAAAAGAATACATATTCAGTTCATACGAATGTATCCTAAAAATGTTGTCGGCATTAAATAACACATTCAGGTTGATATGCCGTAAATCAAAACAAAACAAATAAACAAAAACAAAACATTAAGATTTCTCGAACATTCAGGTGGCAAAGACGAAAATATATATGCTGTTTAATAAATAAACGAGGCGTCTACTCAAATACGATTATCCACTAAAAAATAATGATTAAAGTGAAAAAAAATCTGTCGCGTTGACAAAAATCCATTACTATCTTTAGAAAAATTGCTACAGTTTTTTCGCTAACAACTATCCCTTCTGTCTTGCTTAAAAAATGAAATCGTCTGCGCGTCCTGGGTATGACGATAAACTACATCCGGGTCCTGGGTAAGACGATAAACGATCAGGCCTCTGACCAGGAGGTTTTTAGAAGCGTGAAACCACGTCTTAATTGCTGGTGTTTCCAGGTCCACTCTGACACGGGGTGGTAGCACCTGTTAGGGTCCCAGCTAAGGGCAAATAGTTAACCTCCAAACTGGGATCAAAACACTCTGTACAAAAATACCTCAACAAAACATGACCTACAAGTTGATTTCTTAAAAAAGAATACACAATCTATTCATACGGACCTATTCTAAAAATCTTGTCGAAATTAAATAACCCATTGAGGTTGATATGCCGCTAAAAAAATCAACGACAAAAAAAAACAACAAACTAATTCAACATTCTTTAGAAAAATACATCAATGAAACCAGATCTCTAACCTGAGTTCTTACAAAGAATACGTATTTTATTCCTACGAACATATCCTAAAATCTTTTCGGCATTAAATTGAGGTTGATATGCCGTAAAAAAAAACCAAACCAAACCAACCAGGCCTCAAGTTGAACTCGTACATACGATCTATCGTTAAAGATATAAAAATCTTGTCGGCATTAAATAACCCATTGAGGTTGATATGCCGTAAAACAAACCAAACCCAAACCAAAGAAATCGTCTGCTTATCAAATAATATAGCAGTTGGTAATATATTCGCTATTTGAAATAAGCCAATTCGCGCTTCGATGCTTTTATGACCTTTATTATTAAATTCATCCATGTACTTGGCCAAATTTAGGTTTCATTAATGATAATTTGCCCTCGAGGTGGCTGTATTTTAATATTCAGATAATCGCTATTCATGTTATTATCTTGTCATAATGGATTGCATTTAATTTACATCCATCTTGCGCCAGATTGTCAGTTTTGACTCGGTTATAATTAATTAATTTCTGGTCTTCGGGGGCGGGGTTCAAATTTGAATATTACTAGCCGAATATCTATCCTACGAATAGAGAAAATATAAGTTGTTCTAGATAGTCTCTCACGTCTCCTAAATGTCGGTATAAACCTTTTCAGCAAGACATCTATTTTCTAAATTTATTTTTCTTGTCATGCTAATTCAACTTAAGTTTAATACTTCGGGCACAGCGACATACAATTGACCACAGGAGAAACATTTGAGAGATAAGAACAGACTGAGAAAAGAAAGAAAGAAAGAAAGAAAGAAAGAAAGAAAGAAGAAATACAGGAAGAAAATGGAGGAACGGAATATAAAAAACGGAAGAAAACACACAGTAACGAAAAAGAAAGAAAGAAATAAAGAAAGATGATTGTAAAAGAAAGAAAGAAAAAATGTAGAAAGAAAGAAAGAACGAAAGAAAGATGAATGTAAAAGAAAGAAAGAAAAAGGTAGATAGAAAGAAAGAAAGAAAGAAAGAAAGGAAGAAAGAAAGAACGAAAGAAAGATGAATGTAAAAGAAAGAAAGAAAAAGGTAGATAGAAAGAAAGAAAGAAAGGAAGAAAGAAAGAAAGAACGAAAGAAAGATGAATGTAAAAGAAAGAAAGAAAAAGGTAGATAGAAAGAAAGAAAGGAAGAAAGAAAGAAAGAAAGAACGAAAGAAAGATG
>OZ038518.1:8043106-8048106 GCA_964036315.1 Acanthosepion esculentum | reverse complement strand
AAAACCACCCAAGATTGTAAATTTCCTAAAAGAAGTTGGATTGGACTAAAAAATATGAGTAATTGAAAAATGGTTCAAATATATATGTATACACATACACCTTTTTTTTTTACCAAAATATCGCTATGAATCTATTTCAAAATTTTGTTAGCATTAAATGACCCACTGAAGTTTTGATATGCCATAAAATAAAACAGCCAAACTATCTGTCTGTATGACTTAATTTTTTTGGATGGTAGAAAGTCCATTTAATAATTGTAGTTCAATAGTTAATTCCCCCGCGCTGCAGTCTATTTGCTATATGTGCAGGAACACACTTTATTTTATCAGGATTTGGACAATAATGGATGATGGTCCGTCTGTTGTATGAATTCCCTTGTTCCGTCCTCATATTTGTGTAGTATCACTGCTCCGATACCCTAATCACTTGCATCTGATGCGACTACAGTCTTTAATTTAGGGTCAAAATGAGCTAGTGACAAATCCGATGTTAAGACTTTCTTGATCTCTTCGAAAGCACTTTGACATTTATCTGTCAAATCCCATTTCACATCTTTTCTCAGCAGGTTATTCAAGGATGCTTTTAATTTGTGAATGTTAGATCTATCTATCTATCTATCTATCTATCTATCTATCTATATATATATATATATATATATATATATATATATATATATATGATAAACACCGCTCTCTCTCTCTCTCTCTCCCTATATATATATATATATATATATAAATATATATATATATATTTGTGTATTTAGGCAGCAATCCTTCTTTCAAGCACATTTCATTAAATATATATATATATATATATATATATATATATATATATATATATATATATATATATATATATATATATCAACAGGTTCTTTTTACTGCCACACGAAGTCAAAATTGATTTAAATATAAGGATCCTATTTCCCATTTTATTATTAAAATGGTACAAATGTATCTCGTTTAAGAAAAAAGGCGGGATTGAAGGCACGTTTCGGCCGACACTTCTTCAGAAAAATAATCGTCGGCAGTATAAAACAAAAAGTTGATAAGAAAAATTATTATCAACAACCGATGTTAAAAACAATAGATTACCAAGATGTAATATAAGGGGGAAAATTAAAAAAAAAAAAACCTTTTAAGTACTAAATATTTTCTAGGTTAAGCAATAATCTCCCCGAATAGGACCAACCTGAATTTCATCTCCCTCTGTCTACACAAGGCAGGACGTTGCATATTAATAATAATAGACTTCAAGATATCTAAGTGGAGTCTCATCCTAGCCCTGCGTATGACAGAAAATAAATCGGGAGAATAATTCGTCCTGCTATCGACAGAATTTAAAAGGTGTTCACCGATCGCTGACTCATGAGTCTGAGAACACCCGGATGTAATTGGTTCATGACTGCTTACTTTACCCTGAGCATTCTGGGTGACCCTCACCTCTAACAATCGGATGGTCTTGCCCACATAATCGATCTCACACCGACATTTGTATTGATATATAATTAAACTTTGTCGAATGGTAGTCAAAACATCCTTACGATGATTCTTTTTTGTACTGAAAATATTTCGAACAGTAACACCATTGAAACACCGTTTATTTGAATTATTAATTCTGTCTACATATGTTTGACTCTCGGGACCAATCCACGGTAGTCTCAAATACACAGGACACTTACGGGGGACCAAATCTCTTAGATTCATAATAATTTTTTGTTAAATGATAGTTGCTAAAACATATTCAGGGTAACCATTAATCATCAGAAGTTGTTTAATATATATATTTAAAATAATAAAAAAAAAATAACAGTAATATTTATAATTCAGACTTCTTAGCTTTTATTTTTTAAAAACAATAGATTACCAAGATGTAATAAAGGGGGGTTAAAGGAAGTGGGAAGAAAAAGAAAAAAAACAACCTTATGAGTTCTAAATATTTTCTAGGTTAAGCATTAATCTCCCCGAAGAGGACCAACCTGGATTTCATCTCACTCTGTCTACACAGGGCAGGACGTTGCATATTAATATTAATAGACTCCAAGATATCTTAGTAGACCCTCGTCCTAGACCTGTGTAGGACAGAAAAGAAATCGGGATAATAATTCTTCCTGTAATCGACAGAATTTTAAAGGTGTATCTATTTTTACAATAAAATGGGAAATATGATCCTAATATTTAAATCAATATATATATATATATATATATATATATATATATATAATAGTAATTGATAGGAGGATTTGACAATTATAATTAAGTAATTCATTGAGTCTGAAAGAAACCTCAACAGAATGCACTGGACGGCCGTTTCGACCTATATTTGGGACTCATCAGCAGTGCGCATCCACTACCGAGAATTGAAACCCTGACAGTTAGGTTATCAAGCAAACATCATACCAACTGTTCCTGAATTACTTAATTATAATTATCAAATCCTCCTAACAATTTCTATCATGTATATATCATTGCTTGATCCGGCTTCTAATGCTTCAGTTTGAGCGGCTTGGGGATAGTAGTCGTGGGTCCCGGGGGCACAGTCCTATGCTTACAGAGAATTTCAGTTGAGTTCCACCACGGAATATGTGAGCGAACGGCGCTATATTATGTCTGATTTGCTACCTCTTCGTCACTGAGGCCCGTTGGAACAATTGGTATGATGTTTCCTTGATAACCTAACTGTCAGGGTTTCAATTCTCGGTAGTGGATGCGCACTGCTGATGTAGTCCCAAATATAGGACGAAACAGCCATCCAGTGCTTTCTGCGTTCTGTTGAGGTTTCAGACTCGATGGTTTACTTAATAATAATTAGTAAACCCTAAAAATGCTTGTAACTTTGTTACATTTGTTGGAGCGGGCATGTCCTTTATTGCGCTTGCCCTTGAAGAATCCGGTCGTCTACCGTCTTCATCGATAATTTGTCCTAAATATTTAAGTCTGAGCATAAACTATTGGCGCTTTCCTTCACTAATCTTAAAACCGTATTCCTTAATGCTCTACAAATCCTTTTTACATATATTATTTACATTATTCGGACTATTGTCCTCATATTTTTCGCCATATTTATTACAACGTTTCGGCCGTTGTACGCTCCGGCCTTCTTCAGGTGGTTGGAATGTCGAACTAAACCCTTTATTTTGCTCATTGGGGTAGACTGTTCTAATTCCACGTGGCATGTTAAATGGATGTAAGTTATCAGTTATCTGAAAGTTCTCCCCTGGGATAACAATATCAACAAAAGTTGCAATATGAGCTCTGGTAAAAATATGTGATAACAGCAAAATTTGCAATATGAGCACTGGTAAAATGCACAGTGGATAAAGTCGTTGGTTAGATCCAGTGACAGGACCCAAAGAGTGTGATGATCAATACCCAGTTAAGGCAGAGGAGAACTTCCAGAGGGAACTTAACAGGAGATAACTGATAACTGACATCCATTAAACGTGGAACTAGAACAGGTTCAGTTCGACATTCCAAACACCTGAAGAAGGCCGGAGCGTACAACGGCCGAAACGTTGTAATAAATATGGCGACAAAGATGAGGACAATAGTCTAAATAATGTACATAATATCTCATCTCAGAAATATAGACAGATACTGAAGGGCCGAAACATTGTGTTAAATATGGCTACAAAGATGAGGACAATAATCCGAATAATGTAAATAGTGTACATAATACCACATCTCAGAAATATAGACAGATACAGAAGGCCGGAGCGTACAACGGCCGAAACGTTGTAATAACTATGGCGACAAAGATGAGGACAATAGTCTAAATAATGTACATAACACCTCATCTCAGAAATATAAACAGATACTGAAAGGCCGAAACGTTGTAATAAATATGGCAACAAAGATGAGGACAATAGTCCGAATAATGTAAATAGTGTACATAATACCTCATCTCAGAAATATAAACAGATACTGAATGGCCGAAACGTTGTAATAAATATGGCGACAAAGATGAGGACAATAGTCCGAATAATGTAACTAGTGTACATAATACCTCATCTCAGAAATATAGACAGATACTGAAGGGCCGAAACGTTGTAATAAATATAGCGACAAAGATGAGGACAATAGTCCGAATAATGTAAATAGTGTACATAATAGCTCATCTCAGAAATATAGACAGATACTGAAGGGCCGAAACGTTGTAATAAATATAGCGACAAAGATGAGGACAATAGTCCGAATAATGTAAATAGTGTACATAATACCTCATCTAAGAAATATAGACAGATACTGAATGGCCGAAACGTTGTAATAAATATAGCGACAAAGATGAGGACAATAGTCCGAATAATCTAAATAGTGTACATAATACCTAATCTCAGAAATATAGACAGATACTGAATGGCCGAAACGTTGTAATAAATATAGCGACAAAGATGAGGACAATAGTCCGAATAATGTAAATAGTGTACATAATACCTCATCTCAGAAATATAGACAGATACTGAATGGCCGAAACGTTGTAATAAATATAGCGACAAAGATGAGGACAATAGGCCGAATAATGTAAATAGTGTACATAATACCTCATCTCCAAATATATAAATAAACTAACAACCGATTACGATAAACTAGCCGTTTAAAAAAACAAAAAAAAACAAAACAAAACAAAACAAAAACAAATAAAGATAACCAACCTAAATAGATAAAATAAAACTGTTCCCACCTAAATAATAGTCAGAAAAAAACACATCACACCCCAAAATTCAACAAACAGATTTAATCAATGACAAATAAACAAATATATAAGATAAAAAATAAAAATGAAAATAAATAAAAACAAGCAAAACAATTTGACCCAAATAAATAAGCGAACAAGCGACTTCCGGTAAATGACGGCCATTATAGACTACCAACAATAAGCTATATAAACAAATTTTTACTACGTTAACCAAAAACACCGATCAAAATAAAAGAATAAATAAATAAATATACAAGATAAAAAATAAAAATAAAAAACAAACAAAAAACAAGCAAAATAATTT
>OZ038518.1:8028106-8035606 GCA_964036315.1 Acanthosepion esculentum | reverse complement strand
AATAAACAGTATTAAATAACATTTACCGGCCTGAATGTCCGAGAAATTTTCATAATAAATATTCGTCCTCCTACAGGATTCGAAACTGTATCCTATACCACAAGGCTACCGGTGGTGACAGAATACCAGCCATTTTCCTGAAGAAATGTGCACCTGAACTGGCGCCTGCCCTCTCTAAATTGTACAACCGCTGCCTCAAGGACTCCTGTTTTCCTGACTGCTGGAAATCCTCAACCATTGTTCCTGTCTTCAAGAATTCTGGCGACCCCTCCAACACTTCCAATTACCGTCCTATCAGTCTCCTGCCCCTCTTCGGCAAAGTCTTCGAGGCCATTATCAACGCCGAAGTGATTACTCACCTGATATCCCACGATCTGCTCTCAGACAAGCAGTATGGTTTCCGCTTTGCCCGATCTACGGCCATCACTGAATTTGTCTACCAAGCTATCCATAATAACGGCGAAGCTCGTGCCGTGGCCCTTGACATCTCCAAAGCATTCGATAGGGTTTGGCATGCAGGCCTCCTTCGCAAGCTCCAGGGTTATGGTATCACAGGTCGATTGTTTGACCTAATACAATCGTTTCTGTCAAATCGGGATTTGAAGGTTGTTCTCAGTGAATTCATCTCCAACTCCTATCCCACTAACGCAGGTGTTCCTCAAGGCTCCATCCTTGGCCCTACTCTGTTCCTCATATTTATAAACGACCTTCCTGACGCCATAGACTCCCAAGTCGGTATCTACGCTGACGACACCACTATTTACTCCTGCCTCAAACACAAATTTAGTGAGACGGACAAAATTAACCTGGCAGCTCAAATTGAAAAGGACCTCCAATCGGTTGTGGACTGGGAAGAGAAATGGATGGTCAACTTTAACGCCTCTAAAACAAAACTGCTCTCCATGAACCACCATAAGGACCCATCCCTGCATCCCATTAGAATGTCTGAGGACCAACTTCTCGAGAGCTCCTCTCTGCGGCTGCTCCGTCTCACGCTGTCCGCTGATCTGAGATGGAACAAATACATCGAGTCAGTTGCATCATCCACCGCAAGAAAAGTTGGTTCCCTGTGCCGAGCCAGGAAATTTTTCTCCCCGGAATCGATCCTCCAAGTCTATAAATCGACCATTCGCCCTTGCATGGAGTATTGCTGCCATTTATGGTCTGGGGCCCCTGCTGGTTGCCTCAGGGTTCTTGATAAGATCCAGAGACGGATATGCAATGTGATTGGCCCTGATCTGTCATCTCGTCTGCAGTTGCTCTCTCACAGACGCGATGTTGCATCGCTCTGCCTTTTCTACAAGTACTTTCACGGTAATTGCTCCGAGGAGTTGCTTTCGCTTGTCCCTAGGCCTCATGAATTTAAACGTCCTACGAGGCTGGCATCCCGTTCCCACCCCTTCACCGTTGAAACTGTTAGATGTAGACGTCTCTTCTACTCCAATAGCTTCATGTCTCGCATATCTCGCCTATGGAACCCCCTTCCCTATTACTGTTTCTCCAACGGTTTAAGTGTAGCGTCAATCGTCATCTCCAGTTGCCTTGATCTATCCACTTCCCTTCTCCACATCCTTTCATCTTTCATTTCTATCTGCTCTCGCTCCAAATCTTCTGTAATCCCCTTGCCTTGATCGACCCTCCGTCCTTCTCTTTTTCCACATCCTCTCCTTTACCACTCCTATCTGCTCTTCCTCTAACCCTTCTGTAACCCCATGCGTGATAGTGGCCTCCAGCCTTGCTTGGGGTGATACGCTTAAAAAAAAAAATACGGAACCGTCATTTAGCCTGACGTGCCTTAGCCGTTTCGGCCACTAAGGATCGTTCGGCTGGCAAGGTCGAATTTACTGCTTTTAAACTTCAATCTTCCATGAATCTCTCACGTACATTCATAACTGTTCATGGCGTATCAAATGTAAACACATGACATCACACATATATGACGGTTCCGTATAGGATACAGGTTCGAATCCTGTCGAGGACGAATATTTTCTATGAACATTTCTCGAACATTCAGGCCGGTAAATGTTATTTAATACTGTTTATTATAAAACAGAGCATTTACATAAATACTTGTATCTATAAAAAAGAATGTTAAACATAAAAAATGTCTTTAAATAATTGTCGGACTTTGTCCATTTTATATATATATATATATATATATATATATATATATATATATATATATATATATATATATATATGAACAGTTCATTAAAAACGACAGACAAGGTGCTTTTATTTAGTATTTTATACAATTTCTCATGCGATCTAATATTTTTTTTTCTTTTCGGATAATAAATTATATAGAAACTCTCCGAATGTTCTTTTCTATCCAAGCGCTTTCGGCTATACATTTAGCCATTTTCAAGGATTAAATATTTTAACTGTTAAAATTAGAAGTAGTTTGTTGTATGTACGTTTTATAAATTTTTTACATTTTTTTGTTTCAAAAAACGTTCAAGATATTATGTCCATGTTCAAAGTTAATATTATTAAGTTTTGGTTTGTTTGTTTTTATTAATAAGGCTACCATTATTTTTAGCCTTCCACCACGGAATATGTGATCGAGCGGCGCTATATTGAGTCTGATTCTCTGCCTCTGCGATGATCGAGGCCCGTTGGAACAGTTGGTATGACGTTTGCCTGATAACGTAACTGTTTTGGGTTTCAATTCTCGGTAATGGATGCGCACTGCAGAGTCCCAAATATAGGACGAAACAGCCGTCCAGTGCTTTCTGCATTCTCTTGACGTTTTTTATAGACTTGATGAATTAATAATTATAATTATCTCAAATCCTCCTAAATTCTATCATATATATATATCTATCTATATCTGAGAGCCTATAGCTGGCTGCCACGAATGTTAACTACCATGCTAGCATGCAAAAAAATCGATAGCTGCATTCGTCACAAGTGGGAAAAATTTAAATCTGCATGGCACTTTACTCCAATTGGCTCATTCGCTTGCTTAAACTCAACGTTGATTCTGATTCCGCAGAACTGGGTTGGGTGTGAAAATAAATTTGTTGTTAACATTCTTTGTTCATTCGGTTTTTCCAGTTACGAGTCCTTTTTTAAAGCTGATCGTTTTGTGTTCATTTTTTTTAGTTCTTTTTACGTAACAGATTTAATGTTTAGTATAGAGCTTAGAAAAAATTCGCAGTGTGAGATAGGCAAGAAGTAAGGCATGTAGCAACATCAGCACGGCAAAGGGCACTCCTTTAAAGGCAAGGAAGGGCAAACATATTTTAAGTCAAGTGATAGCGATTGCTGTATGAGTCGTACGATTTTTGAATCAAGCACGGGCAATGCCGGGCCATGCTGCTAGTATTTTTATATATATATATATATATATATGTGTGTGTGTGTGTGTGTGTGTGTGTGTGTGTGTGTGTGTGTGTGTGTGTGTGTGTAGCAATTTTTAAAAAAAGAATTTGAACATTTACATAACGGAAAGTAATATTATTTTGAATAATACAAAAATATGGTCCAAGGCCAAAATAGGGAAAGGGGGTCGGCTGTTTTGTCTTATCTTAAACCTATATATTCATGATTACTGATCCAAACACACCACAGTATTCCTTACATCGAAACAACACGTTCTTACTTACCATTGTTACTCCAGTCACCATAATACACCAAGTCTCTATGAAGTCCTAACTAGTTCCCATATGTACAAATTGTACCTATGAGAACGTCACGCCGGTGGGGAAGTGACCGATTTCGAGATGCCAGATCAGGAACAACAATATTGCAGATTCTTTATTGGACTTTATACAGAATCTCTAAGTATGTATCAGGAGCACCAGACCAGATGTTGCAGCAATATTCAAAGCAAGGACGAATGGTAGACTTATAAATATGGAAGATAGATTCGGTCTTGAAAAATTGTCTACCAGTACACGGTGAAACTAAATTTCCTATTCACTCGGAAAGAAAAAATGAATTATTCTGTCAAACCCCAAACTATGTTTCGGTTTTTTACTTACCCACAAAGGATTGATAAGCTCTAAATATCAATCAGTCGACGTAGAAATAACACTGTGAGAAAAAACAAAAAGCAAAAACAAAAAGCAAAAAAAAACAAAACGAACATTGATAATGTCTTATGAAACTTGAAAGCACTTACTTAACCTTGGACAAATGATGTCAGATTCACTCCGGAAATCAGAAAAAAAAAGAAGAAAAAATGCACCGAAGATTCCAACAATTAGCTTTAAAAAAATTCTTAAAGAATTTTTTTTAATTTTTCAGCTACGTTTGAATAACTGAAAATATTGAGTCAAATAAAGGCAACATATGCACACACGCAGGTACGCAAGCGCGCGCGCGCACACACACACATACACATACACACATACATACACACACACATACACACACATACATACATACACACAAAAACATACACACACATACGCACACATACATACACACACATACACACACATACATACGCACACAAACATACACACACACACACACATACATGCACACACACACATTCTAAGATGGAGTGCATGTGCAGAAGGGACAAAATAAATAAAACGAAACAAGGAGAAGGACCATACGTTGTCGAAGCGTTTCGTCCTCTGAGGATTTTATCATTGCCTTGATAATGTCCTTCAGAGGACGAAACGCGTCGGCAAAGTAGAGTTTTTTTCTCTTGTCACTTTTTATTCACACACACACACACACACACACACACACACATATATATATATATATATATATATATATATATATATATATACAGCAAAAAACTTCATAGACAAATTTAAACCAGCTCTAAACAAATAATGACCCCACACATATAAACACACACCATACTGGAAAAATATACTAGACGGACCACACACAAACACACACACGAACCCTACACTCAATACAAAGTGTATATATATATATACACACACACACACACACACACATATATATATATATAAAGATAGATAGATAGATAGATAGATATGTATATATCTGTCTATATTTCTGAGATGAGGTATTATTTACATTGTTCAGACTATTGTCACCATCTTTATCGCCATATTTATTACAACGTTTCGGCCGTTGTACGCTCCAGCCTTCTTCAGGTGGTTCGAATGTCGAACTGAACCCTTTATTTCGCTCACTGTGGTAGACTGTTCTAGTTCCACGTGCCATGTTTAATGGATGTCAGTTATTCAGTTATCTCTTGCTGATTTCCCTCTGAAATTTTCTCCACTGGCTTAACCGGGTATTGAAGGCGTTTCGTCCTCCGAAGGACACATGGCACAGTGGATAAAGGCGTTACTTAGATCCAGTGACAGGACCCAACGAGTGTGAGTTCAGTAATGTAAATAATGTATATATATATATATATATATATATATATATATATATATATATATATATATATATATATATATACTATTTTCGTGTAATAATAGCATATATATTTATGGAGAAAGAATATATATACACCTACTAATAATAGACATAAAATACAAAAAAATGGAGAAAGTTTTTAAAAGATTGAGAGGACATAAAAAGATAAGAACAAAGACCTCTTTTTTTCCGTTTCTCTGACCAATCGTAATTGTTTTATTACCCCTTAAGCAATGGAATATTTTTCCGCAAGTCCAAAAAAGTATTACGATTACTACCACACAAAAAAATACAATGGTTCAAAATAAAAAAACATAAGAAAAAAAAATTAATTCCTTTAAATAATATACGGAAATAATTATTCTTCGCCTGATGAAGATCACACGACTCGAAACTCGTGTAGCGAAAAATATGGATAATGAAGTATAATATATATGTAAAAAATATCGACATTATAATAAAAAAATGTTCGCCGCTTCTTTTTAAAATATACTTTTCTCTCACCGGAAACACTATAACCTCTGCCTTATACATATATAGGTAGATTTGTATATATATATATATATATATATATATATATATGGGGGGGTACAGATGTGTTCACTCATTCCTCGTAGTGTGACGGTGTGCAAGTATGGAGAGGGGATATACACATATATACACGCATGCTGACAAAAGCAGACGAAAATGGAAATAGATCTAAGAACACACGGGGGTCGTTAAAAGATAAGCATGCAGATAACTACTCCATCATTTCTCGAACCAAACTTAATTGTTTTATAACCCTTCACGCAGAACTTTTCACTGCCAGTTCAAGAAAGACGTTCGGATCACTAACGCAAAAAAGAAAATGTCTCATATCGAGAATATTTAAAATCGAAAAGCAAAGAAAAGAATCAATTATTTTTAATAATATGTGGAAATCTCCACCTTTTGCCTGATGAAGGTCGCGAGACTAGAAACTCGTGTAGCAAAATTATGGAAAATAAAGCAAGCAAGCAACCAAAAACGTTTGCGGTTCCTCTCTTCTTTTTAATATACACATTTTTCTCTCGTTGGAACTACTATAACCTCTTCCTTATATATATATATATATATATATATATATATATATATATATATATATATATATATATATATATATATATATGTGTGTGTGTGTGTGTGTGTGTGTATAATTTTTATGCATTATTTATAGAGACACAAATATTTAAGTAAATGCCCTGTTTATAATAAACAGTATTAACAATATTTACTGGCCTGAATGTCCGAGAAATTTTCATAGAAAATATGCGTCCTCCAACAGGAATCGAACCTGTATCCTACACGGAATCGTCATATATCCTGACGTGCTGTATCAGTTTAATTTCTCGGAGGTTCAGGCCAGTAAAGTTTGTTAATACTGTTTATTATAAAACAGAGCATTTACTTAAATATTTCTGTAAAAATTAAAAAAAAAAACCTATAACAATAAAATATCTTAAAATAATTGTCGAACTTTTGTCATTTCGTAGTATATATATATACATATATATATACATATATATATGTGTGTGTGTGTATGTGTGTGTGTGTGTGTGTGTGTGTAACGACGGACAGGGCGAGTTGCTACTCAAGTTTCTTCAGGCGACTAGAACTCAAATGAAAGAAGAATCTGTCTCTACTTCGTTGAGTGTTCTCGTTGTGAAACGTTTATTTGCTCTGTCTAAATCGTCTCGGCTTTAAGTACCTTAATTTACTGCTTTGGTAGGTGTTTCCCTTTTGGCCTTTTTCTTTCCTTGTTCACACATTCACCGTTGCTGCTCATAAAACAGAGTTACGAATAAATATTCAATATGAGAGAAAGAACAATGGAGTAAAACTCCACAGTCCGTAGCTTTTACTTTTTAAAAACGGGCTCAATACAAAATAGAGCAAAATATTACTATTTTATTTTTATTATAAGAGATTATAATTAAAAAAAAAAGCTTTCATGTTTAAATACTGTGATTGTTCTTCCTCAGACGATGGTTGGTAACTGTGGTAATAAAAAGGATTTTTAGGGAAATTTAAAAACATATCGTTACCTCTTTTCCGAAAGTTAAAGCGGGCGTGTGGGCATAAGGTCAGAATTAAAAAAATATACTTGTGGGT
>OZ038518.1:8010606-8023106 GCA_964036315.1 Acanthosepion esculentum | reverse complement strand
CCTCGAAGTGCCCAATAGTGATTTTCCAAGCGTAGATTAGATGTGGCACAAGGCCGAAAGTAAAGGGCACTCAGTGAGGATCGAACTCACTGTTCAGTTGTAATTGTTCTAGCGAGACCAGCTGGCTAATCCTTACACCGCCTCGAAGTGCCCAATAGTGATTTTCCAAGCGTAGATTAGATGTGGCACAAGGCCGAAAGTAAAGGGCACTCAGTGAGGATCGAACTCACTGTTCAGTTGTAATTGTTCTAGCGAGACAAGCTGGCTAATCATTACACCGCCTCGAAGTGCCCAATAGTGATTTTCCAAGCGTAGATTAGATGTGGCACAAGGCCGAAAGTAAAGGGCACTCAGTGAGGATCGAACTCACTGTTCAGTTGTAATTGTTCTAGCGAGACAAGCTTGCTAACCATTACACCGCCTCGAGGTGCCTGATAGTGATTTTTTAAGCATATATTTAGATATGGCATAAGGCCGAAAGAAGGGGGCACCCAGTGAGAATCGAACTCAATACTCACTCGTAATTGTTCTAGCGAGACAAGTTTGTTAACCATTACACCCTCTCTAGGTGTCCAACCGATCATTATTATATGTTGATGCTTTTAAGAAAGTGAAATCTATGTTCAGTTAAGCGCTACTTACGAAGGATAAAGAATAAAACAACAAAGGAACTCTAATCGAGATATACCATTAAATAGAACAATTTCCCTCAAGTTCGTCTGTAATTTATAACCATATGGAAATTTGAAATCATTGTATATTCTGGGGACGATTTGCCGCCAGTTTCATTTTTAACTCATTCACAAAATGCACGTTTACGATCAAAATTTATTGGTGTAATATTTGAGATACATTCGCCATCCGACAGTAGCAGAACGTGATATATGGCTGTTGGCTAGTGTTGCCTGAACCCGTACATATACCCGTCTTTATCATAATATTTACAATAAAAATTGCATCCGCTGTAGATTCATATGATTTTCGAATATGCCAGAGTGAAATTACTTCTTAGAAATTCTTTCTTCTTCTTCTTCTTCTTCTTCTATTTACCGTGTCACTTCAGGACGTTGGCGATCATCTCCCTCTTCTTTGGAGCCCTTAATAATTTTTTGTCTTTTTGTAATCTCTCACACAGGAAGGGGCAACTGAGTACAGCCAACACAACACCAGTGGCTGAATTTTTCTTTCAATAAGCCTTTATGTAAAACATGAACCAATCTTTTTTTTTATTAATTATTTTTTCATAGATTTTTTAATTGACGTATAAAAAATAATTTTAAATCAAATCGAAAATGTAAAACAAATGAAGCATTGTTTAAACTATTTTAATAAAGCAAATTGTTTTTTAAAACATGTTTAAAACATGAATTATTTTTTATATGTCAATTTCCTTTATTTTTCAATTTTTTTAAGTCAATTCACCCCAAACAAGACGGGAGTGCCACTAGCACGCAAGGGGTTACAGAGGATTGAGAACAAAAGTAAAAAGGCGTGTTTGAGGAATGGATACAGAGAAGGATGGGGAACAAGCTCAGGGTGTCAGATGTCGATTGATATTACACTTGAATATTTGAAGATTATAGTCATCGGGGAAGCAAGTAAGGGGAAGGGAGTTCCACAGACGGGAAGTGCAGTAGAAAAAGCTGATTGAGAAGTAGAGACGGTTACATTTCACCGTCTTGACAGTGAAAGAGTAAGACCGAGATGCCTGCCTGGTAGCACGTTTAAATTCATGAAGGAATCAGCGGCATTTGCTCGTCGGAACAGTTGCCATAAAAATATATGTAGAAGAGACAGAGGGAGGCCACAGCACGTCTGTGGGATAGCGATTGTGAACTAGATACCAGGTCATGACCTATATAAACTGAAGAAAAAATATTAACTAATTAAGGTTTTCATCGTTAATAAATTACTTTCATCCGGTTATAAAATATGTATATATATATGTTCTTCCAGTGCTGTTGTCTCGGTCCTGATTTGTCCTGGCGCTCAGTCAGCGGTGTTGAGTTATTCCGGCGCTCAGTCGGCGAAATTGAGTTTTTCCGGCGCTCAGTCGACGGTGTTGAGTCGGTGGTGGTGAGTCGGCGGTGTTGAGTCAGCGGTGTTGTGTTGTTCCGGCGCTCAGTAGAGCGGTGTTGAGTTGTTCCGGCGCTCAGTAGGGCGGTGTTGAGTTGTCCCGGCCCTCAGTCGGCGGTGTTGTCGGAGGTGTTGAGTCAGCGGTGCTGAGTTGTTCTGCACCCCTCTCATATGCCCTTGTCTGCCATCCATTAACAAAAGCTCGCTAGGTAGCTTAAGCGTTGTGTTCCCCCACCACTCCTGCCTTCAGTCTGTCCTGTAAATATCAAATTTTCTAACCCCTCTTTTCTCGTTATGTGCCCTAGAAATTTCAACTGTCTCCTTCTGATGTTAAGTATGAGAGTCCTTTCTGTTTCCATGTTCTCCAGAACTTCTATTTTGTTCACATGTTCAGTCCATGGTATTCTCAGCATCCGCCTGTGGAAGCAAATTTCTGTTGCCTCGTCTCTTCTTCATCTGGAAGGAGACAGCCCAGCATTCGCTGTTATACAAGACGACTGATATTACGTAAATGTTCAGTGATATTTTTCTTTCTAATGAAATTCTCCTTTTTCATAATACATTGCTTAGCTTTTGAAAGGCAACTTCCGCTATTCCATCCGTCTTCGGATTTCAGTGTCGCATTTTCCTTCTCACGTTAAAACAATTATCAGACAATTAAGTTGCATTTGTTTGATTTTGGTATCTCCAAATTGAAATTTGCATCTTGGGGCGTTCATTTTTTCAAACAACCACGCATTCTGCCTTTTTGTAATTGAACTTTAGTCCCTTCTTCTTGCTTTCCTTTACTCCTCTCTTGTAGGAATTATTGTAGTTTTCTTTCTGTGTCTGCGATGAACACTGTGTCATATGCATATCTTATGTTGTTAAGATTGTGGCCGCTAACAATGCATCCTGGTAGAAATTTTAATTCTCTCAGAATCAACTTGTATGGATTGAATAAATCCGGCGAGAGGTCATATCCTTGTCTTAAAACCCTTTCTATTTTTGTATATTTACCGAATTCATTTTCTATTTCTTCGCAGGTATTTTCCTCGCTAGTATAGGTCCTGGATTAATCTAATACCCTACCAAAATAGAGCCATATGAATACGTACTAATGCATTTAATCCTTTCGCCGAATTGAAGGAGATAATGCCACTCAGACGCAACAGTTTACCGGAAATGTGTAGAAAGGAAGATAGACGTTGCATTTAATTTTTTTGATGACTGACGGCGGCAGGGTGGGAAAAATTCAGAACAACCTACACAGATTCCTCTAATGGCCTGCCGATTGTAACGTCAGCGGTCCTCTGATAACAGACACGGTGGGCCACTAGCTGTCCGCCTGTAGTAACATTGCCGGGGCGAATACGCCTGAGATCCGACAGCGGGTCACCGGGTCACCGGCCGTAAACGGTAGTGGCATGCTACGCAGTGGCAGATTGATGGCTTGCCTGTAGGAGACCCTCGCAAGTGAGAAGGGAGAGAAAATCAAACTATCAGAATAGACATAATGGTTATGATCTAGATATTTCAAGAGCAAAACGATGAAACCTCGCCTGCGAATCTAGTAAAGAGTACAGTCACGTTAGGGCGGGAGTCGGGGGGGGGGATGACTGGAGCCGAGATGCCAGGTCAGCATCGATAACATTGCAGACGCTACCTTTGGATTTTCTCGAGAATCTCCAGAGATAGTGTAAGAACACTAGACCAGATATGACAGCAGTACTCAATGCATATGCGAATGATGGTTTTGAAAATGTGCAAGATTATCATACCAAAAACTTGATAGACAAATCCAATTACCAGCATTGACAGGGTTCAAAATCGTCTACATTGTCTTGTAGGTAGATGACGTGGGCGACTATGGCTCACAAAAATTTCTTACATTTTGTTGCTCTTAGCAATGTTAATCTTTTCATTATCCTTTCTCCATTTTGACACGTCACCGATTTACACACGGTTCGTATATTGGTTACTTTATGTTTCCTCTCTGTGAGTGTTACGTTTTCCAAGCCTATTCTTTTCCAACGGAGGCACTGTGAAGTAATAGATAGCGGCATGGACTAAGGAAGCGGAGAGCCGAGTTCGAATTCCAGTCGAATCCATTACATTCACTTACGTGCTAAAAACCCTTGTTAAAGGTGTGAATCTTCTTTTCTCTCCAGCTATAAATAGCAGGACAGACTGGGTTCTATAGCCTTGGATGGAAACTGATCTACCGCAGAAAGAAATGGCAACCTACTGTGGGGAAAAAATCTGCCTCGTCTGTCATGTATCGAAAGATATATGATCGCTTAAGCGTGTATCACGCATGGCACATTACTGACTGACTGACGTGCTAATACCCTTGGGAAAGGTATGAATCCTCTTCTTCTCCCTCCCAGCTATGGGTTAAATAGCAGGACAGACCGGGTTCTATAGCCTTTGATGGCAACTGGTCTACCGCAAAAGAAATAGCAAGCTACTTCTTTAAAAAAATATTATTCGTCTGTCATGTATCACGAATGGCTCGTACCTGACTGACTGACGTGCTAATACCGTTGGGAAAGGTATGAATACTCTTTTCCACCCAGCTATGGGTAAATAACAAGGGAAAACCTGGTTCTATAGCCTTGGATGGCAACTGGTCTACCGCAGAAAGAAATGGCAAACTACTGCGGGAAAAAAACTGCCTCGTCATAGATAGTTAGAAAAATAGATAGATAGATAATGAATCGATAGGTAGAATTTAGTTTGCACTAAACAGTACAACAGAGAAAAACAGATTGAAATAGACAAAATACACATAGATATATAATGAATAGATTCATATCGATAGATAGATAAACTCAACTATACATGTATATATATACGTATATATAGGGAGAGATAGAGACAGAGATATAGATAGATAGACAGAAATACACATCGATAGTTAAACAATGAATAGACACAGATAGATAATGAATAAACTTATATATATATATATATATATATATATAACCAAATGCATAAAAAAGATAAATGTCCGAGCGAGCGTTCGTATACAAAAGATACATATATATATATATATATATATATATATATATATATATATATATATATATATAGTGTAAAAAAATGTAAAAACAAACGAAAACTTCGCAAAACGCAATATTGTATGGTTTAACTCGCCATTACACAAAATACGTTAAAATTAATATCGGAAATTTGTGTGGGGGAATTTAATCCATAAGTACTGCAGTCATTCCTCGACGCTAAATAAAAAACAGCAAATGCATGTCTAAATCATTAGTTTCTAATACTGAAATCAAATATGACAACGAGACCAAGTTTTATGTGGGCGCATCGGAAAACCATTGGAAATCGCGCTTCTACCATCACCAAATGACATTAGGCATTATCAAATATAGTAACATACACTGCCCTCTCTACATTTTTCTGGAAACTGAAAAGCGAGAATTAAAAAAACAAACAAACAAACAAATGAGCACCTGATAACCAGTAACGAAAGCTAAATCCTTCAACGGGAAAGGCAATAGTTGTAAACTATGTCTTTATAAGAAATTAATAATCCTGAAAAATGTAAACAACCCTAATGTTTTAAACAGTGAGTTAATGAACACCTTTTTACATAGATCCAAATTTCTACTCAAACACGACCCAGATTAGTTCAGTCTAGCCAGACCCGGGGGCCATATATACTAGTATTGACATTATTTATTATTATTAATATTTTTACTTTTTGTTACATTTACTATACAACCATTGTTAATATTAGACTGTAACGAATTTAACTTTTTACTAAACCATTATTTCTATTATCTTATCTCTATCATTTTTATTATTACTGTTTTGTATTTTCCTACTAACTTTAGACTTAATATTAGTAACATGTTTTTTTACTTATTTATTTTTTTTGTATTTATTATTTTTATTGATATATTTGCTTTATTTATTTGCTGATATATATTTTTCTATTTTGATATATTTTATTTTCATTGATATGTATCATTTTTATTAGTGCTTTAATTTTATTTTCTCACGGCATATTTTATTATTGCTATCACTATTCTTATTTCGTTTATTATTAACAGTAATAATAATATTAATTACTTTATTGATTTTCATTAGTTGCCCCCTTGATTTTCAAACGTTTTTCTTGTTCATTTCGTTTCATTACAAGATTGTCTCTTCAAATGAGAATTTATTATTCTTATTTCCAACCATATTATCCTCCTTAAAAGCTAATCTGGGTATAAATTCAAACCCAATATTAAACTAAAATTCGTTTAAATATTTTAAGAACAGTAATAATCCACCCTACAATAAAATATTTTGTGATAAACCGAAATATTATAGAATGAAGAACGTATGAAACGTTGTGCAATCAATGTAAGATAGTATATATATATATCTTACGCTACAAAGACAAATTGAAAGATAACTTGAAAAGTCTCAAACGCGATTACCTTCGCAAAGCTCTGAAGCAGAGACGACATCAAAATCCTGCTCTAGAAATTTTTTTCTCTTATTGTGGCTTTGTCGCCAGCAGTAAGGCTAGTGTTCAGTCACTGGAAAGCGAAGTGTGTACTTGGATACAGTGGAAACTGGGCGAACAATAACTGAGTTGTACTAAAAATAAGAACTAGACAGGATATCCCTAGACATGTGGGTTCGATCCTCACTAGGTGCCCCATATATTCGGCCTTTTGCAACATCTAAGCTGCGCTTAGAAAATCATTTGGGTACATCGGCCTGGTGTAATAATTAGTAAGCTTGTCCTGCTAGAACAATTACGACTGACTAGTGAGTTCGATCCTCACTAGGTGCCCCATATATTCGGCCTTTTGCAACATCTAAGCTGCGCTTAGAAAATCATTTGGGTACATCGGCCTGGTGTAATAATTAGTAAGCTTGTCCCGCTAGAACAATTACGACTGACTAGTGAGTTCGATCCTCACTAGGTGCCCCATATATTCGGCCTTGTGCCACATCTAAGCTGCGCTTAGAAAATCATTTGGGTACATCGACGTGGTGTAATAATTAATAAGCTTGTCCCTCTAGAACAATTACGACTGACTTGTGGGTTCGATACTCACTAGGTGCCCCATACATTCCGCCTTGTACCACATCAAAGCTGCGCTTTGAAAATCATTTGGGTACATCGACGTGGTATAATAATTAGTAAGCTTGTCCCGCTAGAAAAATTACGACTGACTTGTGGGTTCGATCCTCACTAGGTGCGTCATACATTCGGCCTTGTGCCACATCTAAGCTGCGCTTAGAAAATCATTTGACTACATCGACGTGGTGTAATAATTAGTAAGCTTGTTCCGTTAGAACAATTACGACTGACTAGTGGGTTCGATCCTCACTAGGTGCCCCCTTTCGGCTGTGTGCGACATCTAAACTCCGCCTAGAAACACTGCAATTCAGACCAAAAAATATGCTTTGCCAGTTTATCTATTGCTTTTGGACGTATGGAACTCTAAATTAAACTGTTTTAATATGTTTGCTCACAAAAATAAATAAATAAATAAATAAATAAATAAGCAAATAAAAACAGTTTTTTATTTATTCATTTTTTTATATTTATTAATGTTGGCACTGTCTGCTCCATCTGACCGACTTTTTATTTTTCTTATCGATGATTAAAATCTCAGTTCAAAATACGCCGAAGACAAGGTTGAAGAAGGCCAACAACAACTGAAGCCCAATTAAATTTGATTCGAAGGAGAAAAAAAAAACAGAAACATCAAGATACATCAGTGTCCGTATGCTGTATATTGCATATGGCTCCAGGGAGAAAAATGGATGAGTAAAAACATCGCATAGTAAATAATATTAAATATTCATAAAAAAAACTCCAAACAGTTGCAGTGTAGTCTAATGAAGTGGGAGAATAAATTATAGCTACTGCAAGCAATGTAAAGAGGTTATACAAACGTCTTTGCCAATACGAAACACTCGGCGGCAAGTATAAAAGGCTGAAGAATAATAAGGATATTTGTCAGAGTGCGAAACCAGTTCCATAACACTAGTTACATAATTCGGACTATTGTCCACATCATTGTCGCCATATTTATTACAACGTTTCAGCCCTTCAGTATCTGTCTATATTTCTGAGATGACGTATTATGTACACTATTTACATTATTCAGACTATTGTCCTCATCTTGGTCGCCATATTTATTACAAAGTTTCGCTCCTTCAGAATCAGTCTATATTTCTGAGATGAGGTATTATGTACACTATTTATATTATCCGGACTAGTGTCCTCATCTTTGTCGCCATATTTCTTACAACGTTTCGACTGTTGTTCGCTCCGGCCTTCTTCAGATGGTTGGAATGACGAACTGAAGAAGGCCGGAGCGTACAACGGCCAAAACGTTGTAAGAAATATGACGATAAAGATGAGGACAATAGTCCGAATAATTTAAATAGTGTACATAATATCTCATCTCAGAAACATAGACAGATACTCTGTTCCATAAACTATTAACATCGTAGAGTGTCCAAATATACTTCAGCCATAGGAACAATGATGTGTCTAAGGCAGCGTTGCTTAATCTTTTTACCTTTGTGGAACGCTTGAAATACGGGGTGTTCCAAAATGTTTGACCTCATTTCGTAGGCCGATAATTTTGACAATTTTCGTTGGAATGACCTCAAATTTTCACAGCTTGTGTAGAAACGTGTCAAGTTTTTGTGTGTAACGTTTGGCATTTATATCTTTTCAGGTTAAGAAATGCCGTTCACTTCAAAAGAAAAGGCATTTTGCGTGTTAGAGTATGCTCGGACTCAGTCACCGAAGACAGTGCAGCGTGCTTTCTTCACAAATTTTGCAAAGAAGGCACCAACTACAAAACAAATTAGGACTTGGCACCAAAAATTTAAAGAAAAGGGCTGTTTATCTATACCTAAATCGCCAGGACGGCCATCAACATCACCAGAGACAGTGGAGCAGGTTCGTGAAGCCTTCCTGCGTAGTCCTCGGAAGAGTGTTAGAAGAGCAAGTGTGGAAACTTACATTCTACAAACAACAGTTTGAGGGATTCTGAGGAAACGATTGCTATTTAAACCTTACAAGCTGCAGCTCGTTCAGGCCTTGAAGGAAGGTGATAAGCGAAAACGTAAAGAATTTTGTGTTGAAATGCTAGATAAACACGAAGAAAACGAGTTCGATGATCGGCTACTTTTTAGTGATGAAGCCACTCGACTCGACGTGTGCAGAGACACAGGCGGCGCTCATATTGAACATTTATGAAAATCTGTCATAGAACCAACAAATATTTGTACTTTTCTTTGTAAATTTAACCAATAAAACTTATCACCTTCAACATAAAGTGTATTTAGTTTCATTAAGATCCATCAAGTAGTTTCCGAGATATGGGCATTTAGAATGGGGTCAACCATTTTGGAACACCCTGTAGTTTTCGTGTCTCAGGGGAAACATGCATAAAATTTATTATATATTCTTATTTGTATCTCCCTCTTATATATTTTTTATCGTTGTCCATTAGGCTATTCATCACTATTTCTCGCGTGATCCTCAGCGACCTCTTGAAAAAACCTAGGAGTCCGGGGAATATGAAATTAAACAAAAATGACTTAAAAAGGCATTAGCCTATTCATCACTGTTTCTAGTGGAACCCCCAAGCGACCTCTTGCGAAACCCTAAAGTTCGGAGGAACAGCGGCTGCGAAACAGTATTCTAAGGTATAACAACCCGACGGGACCCATCCCTCAGGTTAACACTAATAGTATCAGTAATAATTAACACTAACAGTAATAATAGACGCAAAGGCAGTTGTTTTTACTATTAAAATCATCGTATCATTAACAATCATTAGGTTGTAGCGGAACCAGATGTTGTGTCTAGGGTATGATAACCTGACGAAACCTATGCTTCTTCAGAATTGCCTAATTAAAAATCATTACCATCGTTATGCGTTAAATAACAGGTGCACTACATGTAATGTAACCATAGCAGCAGAAATGTTTCTAGGGTCTGATAACCGGACGGAATCCATCCCTCCTCAAGTTAACACTCTACGGTAGTAATAATTGCAAAATTAATTGCTTCTGCAACTGAAATGCATAGAGAACAGTATCATTAACAGCCCTTACGTTGTAGGGAAAACACATGTACTACAGCCATTGAATAAGTCATGTGTCTTTGGCAAGACAACCTGACGGATCCCGTCCCTCTTCAAGTCATAACAATTCTAATATTCGAATAATTAATTATTACTGCTAAAGAAACACAACAGAATTGCTTTATGAACAATCATTAACACAAGTCATATATATATATATATATATATTAGCAGTAATATATATATATATATATATATATATATATATATTAGCAGTAATAGTCATTGCTAATAATGCAAAACTCTTCGGTAAAGCGAATCGAGTTTTCTCAGTCACTGTGTGTTTATCTAAAAATAAATACACTTAAATTCACCGTCATCCCTGCTGTGCCCAAACAGTTTAAGGTTAAAATCTCCGACTGACACCAATTCAGCAAGGTTTTGATACCAGCTAGAGGCAACCGGATGTCTAGCAACACTGATGAGCTGTGATACAGCGAAATATATATATATATATATATATATATATATATATATATATATATATATATATATATATATATATATATATATTATTTATCTATCCTATAACTCTGATAGTGTGAAAAAGAAGATAATGCAATTTGTAAATAAAAAATATTAGGCAAACTGATATTTGGGGAAAAATCAATAAATAAAGAAAAGATTAAAAACATCCGTAGTGCTTGAAAATAATCAATCAGCACTGCAATGTCTAGTCAAAACAAAAAAAAACACAAACAAAGTACCTAAGTTGAAACGTAAAAGTGCTCAATACATTAAGTAGAGGAAAATTCTAAAACCTATAGAGTCAGAACCTATTTACCAACGTTTCACCTACTGGATCATTAGGATAAATTTAACTAAAGAGGGTTGTCCCAAAGGACATTAAACAAAAACAAAAAAAAGGCCACCAGAAAGAATAAAAAATTAAAAAAAATAGCTAAATCATTCAATTTTTATGGTGGTCTTTTTTTTTTTTGTTGAGAATGATGAAGCAGGGAATTGAAACAACGGAAATGTGATTCTACAGAAGAATGCTGGGAATTCAGAAGAGTTTGGAAACAAAAAAGCATACTCATCCTTAACATCAGGACAATTTCCTCAGAGATGAAGTCGAGACTTGAGGCAAGAGAAACAAAGAAATGTGTTCTGAACTGTTACGTTAAATCAATCCCCTTATATGCAGCGAATGTTGGACAGTCTCCGCACAGAAGAAAATGAGGCTTGAGGTAACAAAAACAAAGAAAAGGGTGCTGAACGGTTATATAATATCAGTCCTCCTATATGGCTGTGAATATTGGACAATCTCCGCACAGATGAAGAAGAGACTTGACTAAAGAAACAAAGAAAACAGTGCTGAAATGCAATGTAAAATCAATCCTCACATATACCAGTAAACGTTGGGCAATTTCCTCACAGATGAAGAGGAGACTTGGGGCATGAGAAACAAAGCAATAAATCTTATATGGCAGTGAATGTTGGACAATCTCCTCACAGATGAAATGGAGATTTAATTCAACAAAAATATATCAGCCCTGTCAATGCTGGACAATACCTGCACAGATGAAAAAGTGACACGAGACAACAGATTCAATGCAAAAAGAACGGTTATATATTATCAATCATACTATTTTGCAGTGAATTATAGACTATTTTCTCACAAAGAGTAGACTTGAGCCAAGAGAAACAAAGAAAAGTGTGCTGAACTGCAATGTAAAATCAATCCTCAGCTATGTCAATGAATGTAGAGGATACTTGACTACAGAAATAAGGAAAACACTGCTGAACTTTTATGTAATATCAATCCCCCCCTATATGGCAGTGAATGTTGAATAAGTTCCTCACAGATGTAGAGGAGATGTGAGACAACAGAAGCAAATAAAACACTGTTGAACTATTATGTAATATCAATCCTCCGATATGACAGTGAATATTGGCCAGTTTCACAGATGAAGAGGAGATCTGAGGCAACGGTAATGCACAGAAGTATTCTGATGATATTTTGGACGGACGGCTTAAGCAACCAAGAAGTCTTTATTACAAATGGAAACAACATAAACTCTTACAATTAGAAGCACAGAGGACGTGGAGAATTTAGCATTCACACTACATATAGAAAGCAAAGGAGTCAAGGAAAATAAGAGATAAAACAGTGTTGCGTTCTGTATCGGTATCGACGAAAGGATCATCAATTTTTGCGATTCGTTTTTATTAAGAATGACACCCTGGATTCTAAGAGGCAATAGAAGGGCTGACGTCACAGGAACACCTGTCGCACGTTGGTGCAGCCTCTCTCCGCGAGTGGTATTAGCCGATCGCAAACCTGGGTGTGGGAAG
>OZ038518.1:7968106-8005606 GCA_964036315.1 Acanthosepion esculentum | reverse complement strand
CATCAGACAAGAAAGAGGTGAAAAATCCATTGAGGAGAATTGCCATTAATTAAGACAATTGTCGTAAATTGTTCTGTATTTATGAAATGTACTAAAAATATCCTATCCTGCGCAGTAGAAGGTCGTTTTTTTCTTCTACTATTCTCTCGAAATAGAACATTTGCCACAACTAATTCATCTATGGATGCCCAGAAGGCATATAAGAAAAGTTTCATACTGAAGACGCCATAAATTCACCGCGTCAATTTAAGCACCCAGTAAAAATAAATAAAATGAAATTACATTACAAGATACTTCACTATTAAGTACGAACGTTGATATGTCGCAGCAGTGTCAAGGTTGGCAATTGCTGTAGCAGCTTTTTGCAGTGAATACTAATTTCCAGATTGTATTATATACTGTCGAACATAACACTTTATTTTGCTTACAGGAGTAGACAGTTCTAGTTCCTCAAGGACACATGGCAGAGTGGATAAAGGCGTTGGTTAGATCCAGTGACAGGACACAAAGAGTGTGAGTTCGATATCCGGTAAAGGCAGTGGAGAACTTGGAGAGGGGAATTAACAGGAGATTATTGATAACTGACATCCATTAAAACATGGCACGTGAAAATAGAACAGTCTACCCCTGTGAGTGAAATAAAGGGTTAAGTGCGACAGAAGGCTGGAGCGTACAACGACCGAAACAAGTAGTAAATATGGCTACAAAGATGAGGAGAATAGTCCGAATAATGTAAATAGTGTACATAATACCTCATCTCAGAAATATAGACAGATACTGAAGGGCCTAAATGTTGTAATAAATATGGCGACAAAGATGAGGACAATAGTCCGAATAATGTAAATAGTGTACATAATACCTCATCTCAGAAATATAGACAGATACTGAAGGGCCGAAATGTTGTAATAAATATGGCGACAAAGATGAGGACAATAGTCCAAATAATGTAAATAGTGTACATAATACCTCATCTCAGAAATATAGACAGATACTGATGGGCCGAAACGTTGTAATAAATATGGCAACAATGATGAGGACAATAGTCCGACTAATGTAAATAGTGTACATAATACCTCATCTCAGAAATATAGACAGATACTGAAGGGCCGAAACGTTGTAATAAATATGGCGACAAAGATGAGGACTATAGTCCGACTAATGTAAATAGTGTACATAATACCTGATCTCAGAAATATAGACAGATACTGAAGGGCCGAAACGTTGTAATAAATATGGCGACAAAGATGAGGACAATAGTCCGAATAATGTAAATAGTGTACATAATACCTCATCTCAGAAATATAGACAGATACTGAAGGGCTGAAATGTTGTAATAAATATGGCGACAAAGATGAGGACAATAGTCCGAATAATGTAAATAGTGTACATAATACCTCATCTCAGAAATATAGACAGATACTGAAGGGCCGAAATGTTGTAATAAATATGGCGACAATGATGAGGACAATAGTCCGAATAATGTAAATAGTGTACATAATACCTCATCTCAGAAATATAGACAGATACTGAAAGGCCGAAACGTTGTAATAAATATGGCGACAAAGATGAGGACAATAGTCCGAATAATGTAAATAGTGTACATAATACCTCATCTCAGAAATATAGACAGATACTGATGGGCCGAAACGTTGTAATAAATATGGCAACAATGATGAGGACAATAGTCCGACTAATGTAAATAGTGTACATAATACCTGATCTCAGAAATATAGACAGATACTGAAGGGCCGAAACGTTGTAATAAATATGGCGACAAAGATGAGGACTATAGTCCGAATAATGTAAATAGTGTACATAATACCTCATCTCAGAAATATAGACAGATACTGAAGGGCCGAAATGTTGTAATAAATATGGCGACAAAGATGAGGACAATAGTCCGAATAATGTAAATAGTGTACATAATACCTCATCTCAGAAATATAGACAGATACTGAAAGGCCGAAATGTTGTAATAAATATGGCGACAAAGATGAGGACAATAGTCCGAATAATGTAAATAGTGTACATAATACCTCATCTCAGAAATATAGACAGATACTGATGGGCCGAAACGTTTTAATAAATATGGCAACAATGATGAGGACAATAGTCCGACTAATGTAAATAGTGTACATAATACCTCATCTCAGAAATATAGACAGATACTGAAGGGCCGAAACGTTGTAATAAATATGGCAACAATGATGAGGACAATAGTTACATCTAGCATGAAACAGACTGTCGCCTCTAAGTGTTAACTTCTATGTTCACCTTTATATTTACACACGCTCTATCTCTGATATTGACCACTTTATACCATAAATATAGCACATCTTAAGACTGTATTTCTTCATATATATATATATATATATATATATATATATATATATATATATATATATATATATATATATAATAAAAAGACTTAAACACTAATAAGTCTTTTTATTGCTTAAACACTAATAAGTCTTTTAATTATATTCTTATGTATTTTTATTATATTCATACTCTGTCCTAGACATTCTACCTGGATTCTATCCTCTTGAAAATTATATATATATATATATATATATATATATATATATATATATATATATATATATATATATATATATATATATATATGTATGTATTTGTATGTATGTATGTATATATATTTATTTATTTTAGATATATATATGTATATGTGTATATTAACCACTAATATTATCTCTCTCTCTCTCTCTCTCTCTCTCTCTCTCTATATATATATATATATATATATATATATATATATATATATATATATATATATATATAGTATCGTGCGCAAATCTTCGGCGATTTTAAATTATTGTAAATTTTTAATAATTGACTACTTTTCAAAGGATGTTTTCTATTTTTCTCTCTAGCTCTATACCTATCTCTCTATCAAATTATTTTCCTCATCTATTTCCCCAATTTTTTCTATATCTACCTACGTATCTATTTATCTATATAATAGTAACCACCAAATAGTAATCGGGACAGTGATCACTTAGACACCACGCTAATTCCCATATATACATTTCCTTTGCCATCACGTGATCTACTTAGTCAAAATGACATCGCCTGTGTTTGCTCTGTGGTGACACTTTATTCCTATATAACTCCTCCCCAGTGGGATGACTTCCACTGGAGTTTATACTTCTTCAGCTTCGTTTCAGTAGCTAGCTACCTAAATATGATTCTATCTTTCATTTTAACCTAGTTCAAATTTAGACCTTATAAGGGGATTTCTTCATTAATAATTTCGGAAGAGAGTTAATGCAGCTAAAACACAAGCGGTCTTTGGAAGTAAAATATAATGAAAACTTTTGTGATGTCAACGAACACTCGTTGACACTTTTGCGATGTCAACGAATACTAGTTGTCACTTTCGTAATGCTCGTTGTAGTAGAGACTTTGTAATCGCAGATACAACTATAGTAACGCCGTTGGACAATACTGGTGTCAGATGCCTTCGAATAACACTCGTACTAATAGTACTTGCTCGATAACAGTCGCTCGAATAGTAACCACCGAATAGTGATCTGAAGAGAGAAATAGTATAGTGAATAGAGTAGAGAAAATCTACCATCCGTCCCGCCATTGAATATTGCTGCCATTTCTGGTCTGCTGTTCCTGATTTTTGTGATGTCAACAAACACTCGGTGTCATCTTTATGATGTCAACGAATACTCGTTGTCACTTTCGTAATGCTCGTTGTAGTAGAGACTTTGTAATCGTAGATAAAACTATAGTAACGACGTTGAACAATACTGGTGTCCGACCCATTCGAATAACACTCGTATTAATAGTACTTGCTCGATAATACTCGCTCGAATAGTAACCACCGAATAGTGATCCGAATAGTAATCTGGAGAGTGATCACTTAGACGCCACGCTAATTCCTATATATACATTTCCTTTGCCATCACGTGATCTACTTATTCAAAATGACATCGCCTGTGTTTGCTCTGTGGTGACACTTTACTCCTATATAACACCTCCCGTTTGAGATGACTTTCCCTGGAGACTATACTTCTTCAGCTTCGTTTCAGTAGCTAGAAATTATACATTTTTTCTTTTGCCAATAATCCCTTGATTCAACAATTTCTGATGGCGTGAGTACGTTAACCATGTCATACAGAATTTCCATTGGTACCTCTTTTCGGGAAACCTTTAAATCAGTGAATCTGCGTTTTAACTGATTATGGTGTCGCTTATGTTCCCACCTTTCTCCCCGTACCATGTACGCCATTTTGCCGACCGTTTTTTTAGAACACCATCTTCCCAGAATTCCTTTCCGCGCTGATACATCTTTAAAAATACCTTATCTCCAGGTTTGAACTATCTACTTGTATTGTTATTTCTTGATGTTCTCTCCTTGCGTTCTGGTAATAACTTATTGAAAACGGACTTAATCTTCCCTATGGACATCAACTCTGCAGGCGACACTCCAGACACGACATTCAGGTTTGGCGTTATTCTGTAAACACTCAGAAATTGCTGAATCATTACTTCAGCTGACTCCTCTCCCTCCGACATTTTTAGTACCCTTTTAAACCTATTGACAAATCTTTCCGCTTGTCCGTTAGATCTTGGGTGGTAAGGGGAATTGTAATATGTTCTATTGCGAATGATTTGCAAGAATCTTAAATTAATTAGACGTGAACAGAGTCCCGTTATCTGAAGTGATAGAGTCGGGACCACCGAACCTTGCAAAAATCTCGTGTAGGAAATTTATCGTTACTGCGGTAGTCGGTCGACTACATTTTAATATTTCTGGACATTTAGTGTAACTATCGACTACCACTAGATAGTATGCACCGTTTAACGGTTCTGCGAATGTATTCTGGACCATAGCGTATCGGTTTTCGGCCAAGGTTGATATATTAATAGTCAGTGACTTCGCTGCCTGAACACAACCTCTGCACGATTTTACTAAATTTTCGATATCGTTATCTATTTTTTGGCCATTTTGGCCAGTAAGTCCAGATACCAGGTCAGAATCGATTACATCACATCCCTTTGTTTGGACTTTCTCAAGAATTTTGTGATATATAGGAGGCGCACCATACCAGGCATGACACCAGAAATCAATGCACGGACGAACGGCAGATTTATAATTGTCTGGAACCAACTTTTCGAGCAGTCGAGCTTGCAACTGATTCAATATAGTCACTCCTCTTCATGTCAGTGGAAAAAGGTGAGCCCAGAAGGCGCAAAGGGTTGATCTTACAGAGGTTAGCATCAGCCACGCTGATGGAAGGCAGAAAATTTTCGCTATGTGGATTAAATTAAAGTCGATTTGAATTGGAGGCGTTTAAAGTTACAAGCCATTCCTTGCACCAGTAAACCACTGATTGGGGGTCATTTTCTGCCGCAGTTGCCAGTTTTATTTTAGTTGTGTCATCGACATAATTGCCTAGTTAGGAACTGATGACATCCGGAATCGCGTTGATGAGGTATTGTAACTATTTACACTATTTACATTGTTCGGAATTTTGTCCTCGTCCTTATTGTCAAACACACGACGTTTCGGCCTTTGTATGCCGCAGTCTTCTTCATGATATCTCTATATTTCTGAGATGTAGTATTGTAACTATTTACATTGTTCGGTCTTTTGTCCTTATCTTTGTTGTCATATTCACGACCTTTCGACAGATCCTGAAGAAGGCGAGACTGTACAAGTTCCGCCTTCTTCAGGATCTGTCTATATTTCTGAGATGAGGTATTGTAACTATTTACACTATTAATATTGTTCGGACTGTTGTCCTCATCTTTATTGTCATATTCACGACGTGTTGGCTGTTGTACGCTCCGGCCTTCTTCAGAATCTGTCTTTATTTCTGAGATGAAGTATTGTAACTACACTATTTACATAGTTCGGCTTGTTGTCCTCATCTTTATTACCATGTTCACATCGCTTCGGCCGTTGTACTCTCCGACCTTCTTCACTGAATATGACAATAAAGATAAGGGTAACAGTCCGAACAATATAAATAGTGTAAATAGTTACAATTCTCATCTCAGAAATATAGACAGATCCTGAAGAAGGTCGGATGGTATAACGGCCGAAGCGTTGTGAACATGACAATAAAGATGAGTCCCCAAAATTCAAACACTGATATTCCTCACGGATACATAACTCAGTGGATAGTAATTCGGTGACTTCACCCAAAGAGTTGTGAGTTCAATACCTGGCCACATCAGAGGTGAACAAAAACTCGGAGAGTTGATTTCCTAAAGGGAAGTGAAACTGAGATACCCAGAAGAGGTATGGCAGCTGGAACTAGAACAATCTAACCCAGTGAACTAAATAAGTTTCTAAATTCCAACGTACATCACCTGAAGGCGTCGCGAATATGAACATAAAGATGAGGACAACATATGGAACAATATAGTGCAAACAGTATTGATACCTCATTTCAGAAATATAGACATATCCTAACGAATCCCGAAGCGCCGAAACGTCGTGAATATGACAATAAAGATTAGGACAACAGTCTGAACAATGTAAATAATATAAATAATCAAAATACCTCATCTCAGAAATATAGACAGATCCTGAAGAAGGCTGGAACCCACAAATCCCGAAACGCCGTGAATATGGTAACAACCATGAGGACAACAATGTTAATAATGTAAATAATTACAATATCTCATCTCAGAAATATAGACAAATCCTGAGGAAGGCCGCAGCGTACAAAGGCCGAAATGTCGTGAATATGGTAACAAAGATGAGGACAACAATCCGAAGAATGTAAATAATATAAATGATTACAATACCTCATCTCAGAAATATAGACATATCCTGAAGAAGGCTGGAGCTTACAATTGCCGAAACGTCGTGAATATGGCAACAAAGATGAGAACAACAATCCGAACAATGTAAATAATAGAAATAATTACAATACCTCATTTCAGAAATATAGACAGATCCTGAAGAAGGCTAGAGCCCACAAATGCCGAAACGTCGTGAATATGGTAACAAACATGAGGACAACAATGTAAATAATTAAATACCTCATCTCAGAAATATAGACAGATCCTGAAGAAGGGCGGAGCTTACAACTGCCGAAACGTCGTGAATGTGGCAACGAAGATGAAGAAAATATTCCTAACAATGTAAATAATTACAATACCTCATCACAGAAATATAGACAGATCCTGAAGAAGGCTGGAGCTTCGAACTGCCGAAAAGTCGTGAATATGGCAACAAAGATGAGAACAACAAAGATGAGAACAACAATCGGAACAATGTAAATAATGAAATTAATCAAAATACCTCATCTCAGAAATATAAACCGACCCTGAAGAAGGCTGGAGCTTACAACTGCCGAATCGTCGTGAATATGGTAACAAAGATGAGGACAACAATCCGAACAATGTAACTTGTGTAAAAAGAATTTACTGTGAATGGCCTTGCGATTAAAGTTATTTCTTTAAATATTCGTCTTAGTAAATAGCTTTCTCAAGTATTAAAGTAGCATTTTTTAAAAGAGAATTATGATCACTCATTAATTTTCCTAAACCTATTCTCGTATATAAAAAAATTATATAATTTTATTCCATCCTCTTTAAGCATTTAACGTGTTGTTTTGTAAAAGATCCCTTTTGGGTTCATATAATCTTTTATTCAAATTCCCCGAGGTTTCTCCAATGTACCTCGTGGAACAACAAAAATGTCCAAATCGTGTAAATGCAAAATTCTCCAATTGCAACATGAACTTCGGAACCGTTGTATCTAAACATGATTAAAGATATCTTACTTGAATTCTATTAGGCTTTACTTTGAGTAATAAGGACGAATAATTACTCTCCAAGCGTAACAGAAGAATCGTGATGAAATCGATCATAAATGAAAATAACATGTTCCTTATTAATTAATCATAGCTAAGGAACGGAAGCTCATGAAACATTGATATACAGTTCACACACACACACACACACACACACACACACACACACACACACACACACACACACACATATATATATATATATATTATAAATTAATTGATTAAAATATGGGTTTTTCGCTACACAGTGATAACCATGTCAAGCGATGGAACTAATGTCTTTGGTTTAATAACAAAATTAAAGTCAGGAAAACAAGACTCCTTGAGGCAGTAGTTGAATAATTTAGAGAGGGCAGGCGCCAGTTCAGGCGCGCATTTCTTCAGGACAATGGCTGGTATCCCATCACCACCAGTAGCCTTGTGGTGATCTAAGTTAGAGATAATGCCCAATACCAATGACGGGGATATGTGCAATCCGCTCAAAAGGGCCTCAGTTCTGGGAGGGAAATCGGGCATGGGTACCCCGGGAGAGTCAAACGCTGAATTGGAAGAAAATATTCCAGGATGATTTTCCAACTTAGTCAAGATGATCTTCGCCCTCTCTAACTTTCTAACTTTCTGTCCTGGAGTAATAAGCTGTCTCAGACGTTTCACATACGATTTCATTTTCAAGTCTTTTTTCACTGGTCTTTGGACTATCATAGGTAAAATTCCTCTCTTACGTGCCAAACGTCTTATGGGTTGAGTTGGACCTTTTCTAAGTGATCTCTGTAGCTCTAAATCGAAATGACGATCTCTCTTCCTGTTGTGACCTGATCCAGTCTTCCTCTCTACTGTTCCCTCTTTTTAAACTTATTAATTGTCTCTTGATGGTTCTTGATGAACTTTGATGGCGGAAGCCAGAGTATGAAAGTTGGTACCATTACTGCAGTTCTGAATGATCTTTTTCCTCTCACCATTGCTCATTTGCTAAAACATTGGGTCAGACACAAAACAGTTTTAACCTGATCATTTTTTAGTTCAATGGGCTTTTCAGTGATTCTTACGACAAGTGATATCAAGATGGCTAAACGTTTTATCTGAACATCTGGAAATGAAACTAAATTTGTTTTGCGTTTATTTTTAGAAACTAAACATTTTGTAAGAGTGATAATTATGCTGTTACACATTCTCAACTAGTTTGCGGTCACACTCGGTATATATATACATATATATTTTTGAATTGGACAAAGTCCGACAATTTATTTAATTGGACAAAGTCCGACAATTTATTTAATTGGACAAAGTCCGACAATTTATTTCATTTCAAACAAATGACGTCATATAGGATACAGGTTCGATTCCTGTCGGAGAACGAAAATTTTCTATGAAAATTTCTCGGACATTCAGGCCAGTAAATGTTATTTAATACTGTTTATTATAAAACAGAGCATTTGCTTAAATACTTGTATCTATAAACATATCATAAATGTCTTTATATATATATATATAAAGACATTTTAATGTTTAACATTCTTTTTATAGATATAAGTATTTAAGTAAATGCTCTGTTTATAATAAACAGTATTAAATAACAGTTTACTTGTATCAATAAAAATAATGTTAAACACAAAAATGTCTTTAGATAATTTTGTCGGATTTTATCCATTTCATAATATATATATATATATATATATATATATATATATATATATATATATATATATAATAAAGAAGACACATAACTATACTATATATATATATATATATATATATATATATATATATATATATATATATATATATATATATATATATATATATATATATATATATATATATATAATAAAGAAGACACATAACTATACTATCTAAAAAAAAGAATGTCTCCACGACCTACTCTGGTAAATTTAGTGGAATTGGCATAATGGGTTTATTTTGGTTTATTTTGTTTTACGAAATATCAACCTTAATTGGTTATTTAATGCCGAAAGATTATTAGAATAAGTTCCTATGAATAGAATATGTATTCTTTATAAGAAATCCGTTTGTAGAGCAAATTTCATTGGCGTGTTTTTGTAAAGAGAGCAGCATTAGTTTGTTGATTATTGATTTTATTTAGCGGCATATCAACCTCTATGCATTATTTAATGGCGACAAGATTTATAGAATAAGTTCCTCTGAATAGAATATGTATTCTTTGCAAGAAATCAGTTTCCAGGCCAGGTTTTATTGACGTATTTGTGTAAAGAGGGTTTTTATCGAAAGCCAAATGTATTTCAAAAGTGTATTGGTCGTCTTTTTTTATTATAAAATTCTATTTCTATACTTCAACATTGATTGGACTCTCATTTGGGGGTTAAATATTTAGCCATAGCCGGGGACCTAACAGGTGTTACTACCCCGGGTCAGTGTGGACCTGGGAACAACAGCAATTCAAAGGTGGTTCCACGCTCCTCAAAGCCTCCCGATTAGTAGTTTTGCTGCCGGATATAGTTTACCGTCTTACCCAGGACGATTGACATTATCGACGCTGGCACTTATACAGAAAAAGTAAAATCACTTTGCTGTCTTTCCTCGCGATATTTACACTATTTACATCTTGTCCTCATCTTTATTCACATATTCACGACGTTTCGGTCGTCGTACGCTTTAACCTTCTTCAGGGAATTTCGAAACTAATTCTTCATTTACGGTGGTAGTTTGCTCCAATTCCACGACCCATGCCCGTCAAGGGTATGACGATAAACTATATCCGCGTTCTGGGAAAGACGATAAACTTAGTCTAATAGCAAGGCCTCTGATCAGGAGGTTTTGATTAGCGTGGAATCAGCTCTTAATTGCTGGTGTTCCCAGGTCCACCCTGACCCGGGGTGGTAGTATCTGTTAGGGTCCCAGCTATGAGCAAATAGTTAACCTCCAAACTGGGGTCAAAACACTATGAAAGTGTAAAAATAGATTTTATTACCAGAAATATTTTTCAAAAAATTATTGCCAGTAATACATTTTTGAAGAAAAAAATATTACCAAAAATAGATTTATAAAGCAAAAAAATATTACCAGCAACAAAAATGTTGTTGGCATTAAATGACCCACTGAGGTTGATATGCCGTAAAACAAAACAACCAACCACGAGCCATGCATGTTTTATATCTACCCCGTGTAGTAGATATAAGCTTCGCTTCGAAATATATAAGTGTTGTCTGAGTAATCCAAAAAGCGATTTGGCCCAAAGATTTCAATACCTGGTCACAGCAGGCGGAACAAACGCTTGGGGTAATGAATTACTAATGGAAATTTATTGGAACTAATATATTCGGAAGAGGCATGGCATGTGGAATTAGAATTGTTTCCAATTCGTTCGTTAGTGACGTGGGCGCACCGAAAAAAAAAACTACTTACCTGGCGCAAGAGCTAACCATTGCCAATGTGGGTTAGTGAGGCGTGGCTAAAGTCACATGTGTTTTAAGTAGAGCTACATGTATCCTCATTTTAGGTGGAAGAAGATGCTCAGTCCCGGAGATTCCATCCCTACGGCAGCACCTTCCTCTTTGCACAAATGAGGTTTGGTCGGGTTCAATACCGATGCCAACGTGACGGTGGTCGCGAGGGCTGGGCAAAAAATATTGTCTTTGGCTCATATGCATGTTAAAACGACCTGGTGACAGATCCAGCCTTTGTGGGCGGTCAGTAAATGTACCTGTCAGCCTACATTCCGACAGAAAACAAGAAATACACGAGATATGTTCCCGGGATTCCAACCCTGCGACACCACTACCATCGTTGCACCAAAGAGGGATCGTAGGTGGAATATCGATACGAGTAAGACGTTGATCGTGTCCGGTCATTTGGCCGACAGACATTTGACCGACAGACATTTGGCCGAACGGTCATTTGGCCGACGGACATTTGGCCGAACGCACAATTCGCCCGCGAATATTTGACCGAACGCGCAATTAGCCCGCGGACATTTGGCCGAACGGATATTTGGCCGAGAGACATTTGTCCGAACGGACATTTGTCCAAACGGTCATTTGGCCGACAGACATTTGGCCGAACGGACAATTTGCCCGCGGACATTTGGCTGAACGTACAGTTGGTCGAACGGTCATTTGGACGATTAACATTTGGCCGAACGGATATTTGGCCGAACGGACATTTGGCCGAGAGACATTTGTCGGCCAAATTTCCGTCGGCCAAATGTCCAAGTACCAAAAATTTACTTTCTGTCACCCATTTCAAGGAATAATTCCTTTATCAAACGAAAAAAACCCTCAAGTTCAACAGACCCAAGATCTACAACAATAGTTAACGACCAATCCCACCCACGCTCACAATGTCATCTCTATCTACTTACCAAACTCCCCACAAGGGAAGATGTGACACAAGGCCAGTTTTAATATATACACGGGGTCTGGTTTGTCTACATCTCCCCAAACGATACACTTCCCTTCGGCATGGTCTCGTCTTGATTCCTCTCTACACGGAGGCACAGAGTTCGACCGCTCGCCCTCAACATCAAAAGAGACACAAATTTAAAAATTCATGGTATCGCATTATTTTTACATGAAAAATATTTTCTTTCTTTAGAAATAAAAATTAGATTTCCAGACAAACTTTCACACAAGTCATGGTGCCATAAATAAATAAAAAGACGAGAGGAAAAACTATTCTTAGCCGAAATAAAAGAAAAATGTCCCACAGAGGACGAAGGACGTCGACTAAATATAGTTTTTCTTTATATCTTTTTATTCACACACACACACACACACACACATATATATATATTTTCGGCTAAATGTCCATTCAGTTAAATCTCTGTCGGCCTAATATCCATTCGGCTAAATGTCTGTTGGCCAAATCTCCGTCGACCAAATGTCCGTCGGCCAAATGACGGTTGGCCAAATATCCATTCAGAAAAATGTCTGTCGGCCAAATGTCGGTCGGCCAAATATCCATTCGGTTAAATATCAGTCGACCAAATGTCCGTCGACCAAATGTCTGTCGGCCAAATATCGGTCGGCCAAATATCCATTCGGTTAAATATCAGTCGGCCAAATGTCTGTCGACCAAATGTCCGTCGGCCAAATGTCGGTCGGCCAAATATCCATTCGTTTAAATGTCTGTCGGCTAAATGTCCGTCGACCAAATGTCGGTCGTCCAAATATTCATTCGGTTAAATGTCCGTCGACCAAATGTCCGTCGGCCAAATATCCATTCGGTTAATTGTCTGTCGGCCAAATGTCCATTCTGTTAAAACAATTCTTAACCGAATATCCATTCGTTTAAATGTCTGTCGGTTAAATGTCCGTCGACCAAATGTCGGTCGGCCAAATATCCATTCGGTTAAATATCAGTCGGCCAAATGTCCGTCGACCAAATGTCTGTCGGCCAAATATCGGTCTGCCAAATATCCATTCGGTTAAATATCAGTCGGCCAAATGTCTGTCGACCAAATGTCCGTCGGCCAAATGTCGGTCGGCCAAATATCCATTCGTTTAAATGTCTGTCGGCTAAATGTCCGTCGACCAAATGTCGGTCGTCCAAATATTCATTCGGTTAAATGTCTGTCGGCCAAATGTCTGTCGGCCAAATATCCATTCGGTTAAATGTCTGTCGACCAAATGTCCGTCGGCCAAATATCCATTCGGTTAATTGTCTGTCGGCCAAATGTCCATTCTGTTAAAACAATTCTTAACCGAAATAAAACAGGGATTTTTTTTTTTTACCTTAGCCAAAATTTCACGCGCTTGGTCTCTCCTCTTTAAACTGGCCTTGTGTCAAAACCTAATACAGTGATTGGCTGGGTGTTTGGGGAATCGAGTAAATAGCTCGTTTATCTTAAAAATTTATTTCAAGAAAAGCTGTAAAGAATCTTTTGCGGTTTAGGATAAAAACGCGGGAAGGAAATACGACGTCTACTTAATGAAACTACCTGAGTGCGACGACTCTCAAATATCAAAAGGAATGCGTCAGCTCTGAAAGAAATTGGAAAAGGAAAGCATATATAAAAAAAAAAAAAATCGACCGATTCAGTAACTCTAGTTAAGGTTGAGGTGGAGTAATTCAACTGAGCGAACAATAAAAAAAAAAAAATTAATTATGTGTCACGTGACATTGTGAGATTTCCGCCATTTTTACGTCCTTGGACTCTTTGTCATTGAAAACGTTTATTTATTTATTTATAATTTTTGATTTCATTTTTTCCATTTCTCGTTTTGTTTTCCCCATAATCCTCTCTCGATCGGTTTCCTTCTTAGGCACGGTATAAATATAAACTTGATTTAATGAAATGCGGAGAACATATTTTATAGGGTGGGGGGAGATCGATTCATTTTGATTACGTATTACATTTAATTTAATAAGAGCTCTAAGGAGGCAACCAGGTCGCTGAGAAATTTCGTAAAATTCAGTTAATCATTTATACAGAGTATCAATTACTTATCAAATATCTGAAATCAACAACATTATATATATATATATATATATATATATATATATATATATATATATATATATATACAGAAATATAGTCTTAAAGTGTGCTATATTTATGGGGTAAAGTGCTCAATATCAGAGATAGAGCGTGTGTAAATATAAAAGTGGACATGGAAGTCAGCACTTAGAGGCGACAGTCTGTTTCATGCTAGTGCAATCGTCAGGCCCGTTTCGTTATATATATATATATATATATAGTGTAACCCGGATATAAAAGAGTTGTCGGGACCGGAGAAGAAATCTCTTATATCCGGGTTTGGTCTATTATATATACATTAACACAGGCTCTAATTTTGGACCAGAGAAATCTCTCTTTTATCCGGGTTTCTCTTATATCCGGTTTACACTGTGTATATATATATATTGATATATATATATATTGAATTGGACAGAGTCCGACAATTTATTTAAAAACATTCATGATATGTTTAACATTCTTTTTATAGATTTAAGCAAATGCTATATTTATAATAAACAGTATTAAATAACATTTACCGGCCTGAATGTCTAATTCAAATATATGACGTCATTTGTTTATATTTGATACGCTAAGAGCAGATATGAATAGAAGAGATTCATGGAAGATTTAAGTTTAAAGATAGTAAAATCGACCTTGCTAACCAGACGCTGCTCTGTGGCCGAACGGTTAAGGCACGTCACGCGAAATGACGGTTCCGTATAGGATACAGGTTCGAATCCTGTCGGAGAACGAAAATTTTCTATGAAAATTTCTCGGACATTCAGGCCGGTAAATGTTATTCAATACTGTTTATTATAAAACAGAGCATTTGCTTAAATACTTGTATCTATAAAAAGAACGTTAACCATATCATAAATGTCTTTATATATATATATATATATATATATATATATATATATATATATATATATATATATATATATATATATATATATTCCACAGCAGAAAATAAAAAAAATTACCCTATGTGGGTATAGATCTATCTCAGCCAACGCTAAGAACGTTGGTCTTATTCAACCCAGGTGGATGGACTACCCAATAACCGGGGTTGAATAAGACCAGCGTACTTAGTAATAGACCTATACCCCCACGAGGTAAATGTTTCTGTTGTGTAATCCCAATTATAGGACGAAACTGCTGTCCAGTGCTTTCTGCATTCTGTTGAGGTTTCTTTCAGACTAAATGAATTAATTAATCATAATTATCAAATCCTCCTAACAATTTATATCATATATATATATATATTCATATTCATTTATTTTAAAGAAAAACAGTTCACTTACCACTTTAAGCCTTAAACAGACCATAAAGTGGTCTGTTTTTCTTTAAATTATCAGCTCTGGATTTACATTGAGCTCTCAGGATTTCATCCTCCTTGGGATTATCCATACGGATTACCAAGATTTTCGCTACTTAACTATATATATATATATATATATATATATATATATATAAAATTGAACATTGAAGTCAACACTTAGAGGCGTCAGGTTGTTTCACGCTAGACGCAATCGTCAGGCCACGAGTGTTTATTTTTTCTCGGCTATTTATATATACAGGTCTGTGGTGCATTTTGGGTAGTCTATTTTGCGGGTTATTTTGCCGGAAGTCGTTTATTTGTTTATTTATTTATTTGGGTTAGATTATTTTACTTTTTTTTATGTATATGCATGACACAGCCTGTCCCCTCTAAGTGTTGACTTCAATGTTCACGTTTTTATTTACACACCCTCTATCACTGATATTGAGCACGTTATCCCTATATATATATATATATATATATATATATATATATATATATATATATATATATATATATACATATATATATATATATATATATATATATATATATATATATATATATATATATATATATATATATATATATATATATATATAATAAAAAAAGAGATAAACTGCAAACGTTTTTGGTTGTAATGTGGACTTTTATGTATATTATGCTTTATTTTCCATCAGGCAAAGAGTGGATATTTCCACATATTATTAAAAGGAATTAATTTTTCTTATGTTTTTCAATGTTAAATATTCTCGATATTAGACATTCTCTTTTTTATGTGTTAGTGGCCCAAATGTCTTCCTTCAACTGGCAGTGAAAAAGTTCTGCGTGAAAGGTAATAAAACAATAAAGACTGGTCCGAGAAAGGGTGAGAAAGATATCTACATTCTTATCTTTTAATGCCTCTGTGTGTTCTTCGATCGATTTCCATTTTTTTTTGTTTTTGTCAGCATGTGTACGCATACATATCTTCCCTCTCCATATATATATATATATATATATATATATATATATATATATATATATATATATATACAGGGTGTCCATAAAGTTCGTGTGCACTTTAAAAACATTTATAACTTTATTTGTATTTGCCATAGAAATAATCTGTAAAAATGTTATAAAGTTTAATGTACCTAGTTTGAAGTATAGCTAAAATAACTAATGTGATTCCAGGCATTACTGTAAATCAGTTGGCAAATATTTTCCGTGAACTGCAAAATCATATTACCCTTTGTATTGCTAATGATGGAGGACATGTGGAAACTTAAATAAAATGTCAATAAAACCTTAAAAAATATAGATTTACTTCTTTCTAATCCCTTTTACAAATTATTTTAAAGTGCACACGAACTTTATGGACACCCTGTACATATATATATATATATATATATATATATATATATATATATATATATATATATATATATATATAACCCCTTCTTTCGTCGCCCCCTACACCCGGTGATGAAACGACGTTTTAGTGGTTCGGCACTCAGCGTCTTAGAACAACGCTTCCACAATGGGGCTAAATCTGCGCTGGTCAGTGCGAATCGCTGGCCTGAGCTGGTTGTTGGTCGCTGTCCGCATCGATCCACAGCAACTCTGCCCACGCTGTTTTCTTGATCTCTGAGCAGTGGAAAATTGAAGGTCGTCGTAATGGCAGCTCTAATTCAAGCAGCGGCGGCTGGTATATTAAGGAAAAATATCTTCAGAACGAAAAATAAAACGAAAGATTCGTGGAGTTAAATTTCAAATGCTTTTTTATCGCTCTTGGTGCAACAAAAATTAACCCTTCGCTCATCAATCTTTATGGTGACACTGGGTCTTGTCCAATCTTCTCAAGGAGTTAGATTCAAAGTCTTATAATCAGGAAATCTGTTTAAAAAATAGAATCACTTCGCCGTCATTCCTCGCGATTTTTAACTATTTACATTTTGTCCTCATCTTTATTGCCATATTCACAACATTTCGGCTGTCGTACGCTTTAAACTTCTACATGGTATTTCAAAACGAATCCTTTATTTACGGTGGTACTTTATTCCAATTCCACGCGCCATGAATTTTTATATCTACCCTGGTGTACTAAATATAGGCTGTTGTTCATGATGACGGTAGTCTTTGAGTATAGAATCCAGAGGTTGGCAGTGAATGTTTCGAAGACAGTGGGGAAGCGTAGTTCAGGTTAGCAGTGTATATCCCGATAAAGTAGCAGAGCGTAGTTCTTCCTTCTGTTCTTTCGCCTGACAAGTTGGCACTGGATATTCGGAGAGAGTAAACAAAATGGCCGCCTTTATACACGACGGATTGAATATTTCACGTCTCTTGATTGGTTAAACTTCTTTTGGGGAACTATAAAGTGAGTCAAGTCATTTCGGTTTGCTCACTAGTTACTTTTAGAACACAAAATAATCTAACATAGGCATCACTTCGAAATTTCAAGATATATCACCTGAAGAAGGCCGGAGCATACAAAGAAACTTGGCAGCTGACATTTAAGAAAATCGAGCATGGCTGATTTGAACTTGTGCATGTTTGACTCTGATTTTTAGGATTAAACCGAAAAAATAATTTAATTGGGACGAAAAAAAAACAAAAAACGAAATAACTTTAATTTCTTATTCACTCAGGGAATTACGTGTCTTTTTTTGTTGTTTTTTTTTTTATCTCTGAGAGACATGTATTCTCAGAAAGTTCAGTGTAAGTTAGTTACACTTTTTTCCGTTCGGTTTCCTTTTCTGGATTTCCAAGTGCTGTTTAGTAGAACCAATATTGATAATTTCCATGTAGTCCTTTTGGGGCCCTTAAGTGTCCTTAAGGGTCCTCGTCGTCAAGTTGTTGTGGCCTTATTAGGGGCCAGAAATAATGACACAAAGAGAGGAATTGAGTTGAACAAAAATATTAACAGAAAACGGTAATACAAACATATGCAAACGAGAGTGTACTTAATGGGGATTTCAGCCTAAAGTCTTCGAGCTCCTCAAAGTCACCTGCTTATATACACTTTAGCCCAAAACTGGTGTTGGGGCGAAGGGTTCTGGAGATTCGGTTTTCATTAACTGCAGTAAAGTTTTTCTTCGTTCCCTACTTCTGTTTTCTTAATCAACATTCCATATTTGGAGAATTGTCCACCTTCTTTTAGAGTGGTTACAGGGATTGCCTTGTCTTTATCTCTAACCTGCTTCACTTCACATCTCGCAACGCTACTCTGAACAGCCACGGCTAAGATCTACCCCTTCCTCTTTCCTACTTGGTATTCTAACTATGCTCACTTCTCAGTGTTGGCATAACTGTCTTTGTGACAAATCTATTCTTTACAGTTCCATTTTTCTTTCCAGACTGTCATTTTTCTTTTTTGTTTACGTTAGAATTTTTACCTTTTCACCTATTTTTTCTGTGATCGTTGCCGAAACCGTGTATATAAGATGATCAATTTCAGTCAGATTCATCGGTCTTTCCATTTGGTCCCTTGTTTTTTTAATTACTTGGTTAACAAAGTTGGGGGTTTGTGTTATGGTAATTTACCCTTGCATGCATGAACTCTCCCAGCTATAAATAGGAGCAGGTACTGCCGTTTAGAGGGGGAAGTTTCCAGCAGTCAGCTCTGACAGTCGGACCGAATATACTCGCTGTAACACTCTCGTTTGCATATGTTTGTATTACCGTTTTCTGTTAATATTTTTGTTTAACTCAATTCCTCTCTTTGTGTCATTATTTCTGGTCCCTAATAAGGCCATAACAACTTGACGACGAGGACCCTTAAGGACACTTAAGAACCCCAAAAGGACTACGTGGAAATTGTAAATATTGGTTCTACTCAACAGTACTTGGAAATCCAGAAAAGGAAACCGAACGGAAAAAAGTGTAACTAACTTACACTGAACATTCTGAGAATGCATGTCTCTCAGAGAAAGAAAAAACACTCGTGATTCCCTGAGTGAATAAGAAATTAAAGATATTTCGTTTTTTTTTTCGTCCCAATTAAATTCTTTTTTCGGTTTAATCCTAAACAGACACAGTCAAACATGGACAAGTTCAAATCAGCCATGCTCGATTTTCTTAAATTCCAATTTGAATACCAAAAATGAATGGAACAAACTGAAAAAGAACGACTTGAAATTCAAAATGAAAGTCTGGCATTACAAAAACAAACGGGAATCAGACAACAAATACTTAAAGAAATTCTACTTCAAATTCAACAAGAGCAAAGAAAATTGCTTGAACTGACAAACAGGGGGCAAATTAGTAAAAACAAAAATACGTTCTCACAAAACACGATTTGGGGCACAATAGACAATTTTGGATATTCTGCGGACGAGGATATAACTTTCGCTTCCTATTTTAGAAGGTACGAGGATTTATACGCAACAGATTGGTTGAATTGAGCAGACTAAGAAGATTCGATTACTACTTCGAAAACTAAGCACCATAGAGCACACCAAATTTGTGAACTATATTTTACCCCGTAAAACAAGCGAACTGACATTTACCGAAGCGGTTAAACTTCTTACAGAACATTTTAGTCCTAAAACTTCACTTTTTCATAAGAGACTGAAATGTATGAATTTAACCAGAAAGAATAGTGAAGATTACACTATATTCGCATCGGTCGTGAACAAGCATTGCGACGATTTTGAACTGTCAGAATTGAATTCGAATAATTTCAAGTGTCTGATATTTGTTCAGGGACTCGTTTCATCTAAAGACGCTGAAATTAGACGTAGACTTGTGAACAAATTGGAAAACGAGCCAAACCTTACTTTCCAATAAATAGCGGAAGACTGTCAGAGATTCGTAAGCGTACGCCAAGATTCGAAAAACATTGAGGACTCTGGCATAGCACACATAAGAAAGTTACACCAAAAGAAAAAAAACACAATTTAATTCTCCCTCTAAATCAAACCAGTCCAAAAAGAAACAAGACAATTCACCCCGTAACACATGTTCTGGTTGTGGGTCACGACATTGGTATAAAGATTTCCCTTACCGGGATAAGAAGTGCCTAACTTGTAACCGTATCGGGTACAAGAGCTCACACAGCCGAGCGAGAAAAAAGGTCAATAGCTGCGTAAAAAACACAAAATCGAATGAACAAGTTGGGTTCAACATTAAGAAATACGTGCAAGTAGAAATCCTAAATAATAAATCTATACACTTGGAAAAAGTTGGGCAAACCAATCATGCTAAGATCTAATAAAATGACGAGGTCCGTGACAGGGGAGAAAATCAAGTTTGAGGGAGATCTTATCACAAATGTAACTTTTCATGGAAGGACGTTGAAACTAAAAACGTACGTATTAAAGAATACAGAAAATTTATTTGGCACCGATTGGACGGAGAAATTTAAGTTCTGGGACATGTCAGTCAATTAATTCATTTTGCCAAAAACTCGAAAACTTGACCACCGAGGCAAAACATTTAATAAAAGATTTTAAAGAAACTTTTCCGGGAGCTTTTTTTTCTTTCTGGGGGACTTGGTCGGTGTAATAAGATGATGGCAAAATTCGAGTTAAAAGATGACATACAGCCAATGTTCAAAGAAAAAAAAGAATTGTGCCTTTCGCCTCTTTACCACAAATAAATGAAGAACTCGACAGACTAGAAAGAGCCGTGGGTCTTGTCGAAAATTGAGTGCGGTCAATGGGCTTCACCGACCGTCTATGTGAAAAAGAAGTCAAAGGAGATCCGGGTCTGCGCCGATTTCTCGACGGGGCTTAATGCTGTACTCAAAGACTATCACTATCCTTTACCAAGCCCGGAAGAAATTTTCACGAAACTAAATGGAGGAATTATTTTCTTCAAAAATCGACCACAGTGACGCATATCTTCAAATACCGGTAGAGGAAGTATGTTCTAAGTTGCTCTATATCAACACACATCGTGGTTTGTACAAGTTCTAACGTCTACCTTTCGGAGTCAAGGTCGCACCGGCAATCTTCCAACAAGTAATGGACACAATGCTGGGCGGTCTTGACTTTACGGTTGCGTATTTGGACGACATATTTATAAACAGCCAAAATGTAGAAAAACACAAGGAGCGTGTTCATAAAGTCTTCACAATAATTCAGGAGTACGGGTTCAAATTGAAAGAATCCAAATGTCCAGGTCGGAGTTATAGTCAGTGAAAAACAAGTCCTACTTTAGGGAGAAGATTAAATACTTGTGGCACATTATCGACAAATATGGCAGAAGACCAGACCCAGAACGGGCTACCATAATAAAGGACATGCCAACTCTCGAAAAGACTCTTCCTTACAGAGGTTTTAGGATTGGCAAACTACTACCAAGTGTTTATACTTAATATGTGCAACATACGTGCTCCTCTAAACGAACTTCTGAAAAAAGAAAACAAGGACTGGGTGTGGACGCATGAATGCCAGGAAGCATTCGTCAAAATAAAAGAAGTCTTGACGCCGGACTTGTTTCTCAATCACTATAACTCTGGACATTATAGTTGCCAGCGACGACAGCTCGCATGGCATTGGAGCATGCATTCTGCACAAGATGCCAGATGGATCTCAAAAACCAGTTGCTCACGCGCCGAGAACACTTCTTAAAGCAGAAAAGAACTACTCTCAAATTGAGAAAGTTGTTAGGGACTATTCTCTCAGGAACGAAGTTTCACCAGTACATACACTTTACATTGCAGACGGACCATAAACCATTACTTACCATTTTCGGTTCTAAAAAAGGTCTGCCTGTGCATACAGCAAATAGACTACGGAGATGGGGGACAATCCTCATAAAGTATAACTTCAAGATGGAGTTCTTACCGTCTAAAAAAACCCTGTCATGCCGATGGACTATCCAGATTAATCCGGAAACGCAGGGAACCTCTTGAAGATACCGTGATTGCTTCTCTTCGAACAAAAGGAGAAATTAAAACCACATTATGCAACACAGTAAGGGAACTCACTGTAAACGATGAGTTCATCAGGCAAACCAAAACCAAAATTCGTGAAAACGACCAACAGACTTCCGATATTTTCTCCCTATGCGACGAAGTACTGCTATACAGGGAGCGAGTCGTCATTCTTACAACGCTACAAAGAAGAATTCTTAAAGAGTTCCATGTCAGCCACCCAGGGATTTCAAGGATGAAAAGCCTTATGGCTGTTATGTGTACTGGCGGAACAGAGACAAGAATATCAGAAATATCGTAAACTCCTGTAAATGCTGCGCCTTGGCAGCTAAGGCACCCCAATCAAATATGGTCCTTGGCTTAAAAAGACCGACCATGGTCCCGAATACATGTGGATTTTGCAGGCCCGCTAGACGGATTCTACTATCTCATGCATTCCTCTTTGTTTCCCTTTCTTCTTCCTATCTATCTATCTATCTATCTATCTATCTGTCTATCTATCTATCTATCTATCTATCTATCTATCTATATATATATACATATATATATATATATATATATATATATATATATATATATATATATATATATATATATATATATAATACTAAACGTCTGTGAATCGTGCGTAAGTCGACCGTCGGGCGCATAATGATTTAAGTTTCTCTCCACCTCACTCTTTCCACCTCTTTCTCTTTCCACTTCTCTGTGATTCCGTTATTATTATTATTATTATTATTATTTATTTCCTCTGATATCTGCCGTTTACACATTTCTTTCCGGGTCCCGCCCAGGGACCTAAGGTTAGAAATAGTATCATGACACTTTCCACTGCAAAAAAAAAAAACAATAATAATTACATAGATAAAACCCTTCGTAAAGTGTGGGCTGTACTTGTCAGAATAATTTTTTTTTATCTCTTTGAGGCATGGACTTCCAGGGATCGCTTCAATTAGCCTACTGGGATATTTTCCAACCAGTCCAAGGGCTCCAACTACAACAGTGATTGTTGATGTTCCCATGTGTCACATTTGTTAGGTTTCTATTTCAAGGTCCTTGTATTTTGACAGTTTTTCGAATATCTTCAAAGACACATTGCAGTCTGCAGGGACTGCCATATCAATAAGGAGGCACTTATTTTGTTTGTGATCTTTAATAACAATGTCTGGGCGGTTGGCTTTGATTGTTCTGTCAGTGTGTATTGTGTAGTCCCACAGAATTGTAACAGGTCCTATCTCCGTAACCGGGTCTGGGTTATGATTATTATTATTATTATTATTATTATTATTATTATTTCTTTTGGTTTCTGTAATACAACCGATTTCCTTCCGGATCCCAACCAGAGACCTAATTTTAGAAATGGTTCCATGACATTTTCCAAGAACATTTTTAATCCAAGACCACATTCATTTTACATACCTTCATAAGATGTGAGCTGTATTTGTGAGAACATTTTTTGTATTACTTTAAGGCATGAACTCCAAATTATCCCTTCAATGAGTCTATCGGAACCTTTTCTATTCAGACAGAGGGATCCAACTAGAACGGGAATTATTGAAGTCTTCAGGTACCTCATTTTTGAGAGTTGAAATTATAATAATGATAATTATTTATACGTCTATTATTATTATTATTACTATTACTATTATTATTATTATTATTATTATTATTATTATTATTATTATTATTCAAAAATGTCTAGCTAGTAATTTTATGGTAAAAATCTTTTCTTATACTTTCATTGTGTTTTGTTCCCAATATAGGGGTTAATTATTTGCTGGGACCCTAACAGGTGCTACCACTCAGGCTCAGGGTGGACATGAGAGCAACAGCAATTAAGAGGGTGTTCCACGGTTCTAAATCAAAGGTCTTGCTGCTGAATGTAGTTTATTTTCACACCCAGTACGTTAATTCTACAAGGACTTTTGCTTATAATTAATATAAATATTCAACCGTACAAAACGAATTTCTCGAAATGTCACTAAATTAAATAAGCGGGTGGTAATTGATATAAAAAAAGAAAAGAAATATTTTCACCAAGATTTTTTTAAAAAACGAAACATTTCTGAAATAATTTCATTCATTTGTGAGTAAGCGGTAAAAATTTCATTAAAATCCGACAGTCATTTGAGTTTTTCGAAAAATTCCCAAATGAATGTGTTGCAAAAAGACGCTGTACTAATTCATGGTCCCTCGCTGACGCAAGAAAAACAAAATTTTTAACCGAATTTTCAGATGTTAACATAGGTATGGTAAACAGACTGGCATAGATAGATAGATAGATAGATAGATAGATAGATAGATAGATAGATAGATAGATAGAAATGAAATCTTATCCCTATGTTAAGATCTATCTGTCTCAGCCTGTTTATATCGACCTATCTATCTCAGTTTCTACGTATCTAACTCATTCTGTTCATATCTATCTATCTATCTATCTATCTATCTATCTATCTATCTATCTATCTATCTATCTATCACAGTTTGTTTATATCTCAGTCTTTTCATATCTATCTATCTATCTTTTACACTCTGTTTATATCTATTTATCTATCTATCTATCTATTTATTTCAACCTGTTCATATCTACCTATGTCAGTTTACTGATATCTACTCATCTTTTTATATCTATCTATCTAACTATGTAGAAAAGTTAGTTATCTTGTCTCTTGAGCTGTAAGCATTTTCACACATTTTATCATTTCTTCATATATATTTTTAACCAAATTTTCAGATGTTAAGATGAATAGATGTAAACAGACCGGCATAGACAGATAGATAGATAGATAGATAGATAGATAGATAGATAGATATGAACTGACTGATATAGATAGATAGATAGATAGATAGATAGATAGATAGATAGATAGATAGATAGATAGATAGACATATCTACCTCAATCTATCTATCTATCTATGTCAGTGTGTTCATATCTATCTATCTATCTATCTCAGACTGTTCGTATCTATCTATCTACCTATCTATCTCAGACTGTATCTATCTATCTATATCTATATCAATGTGTTCATATCTATCTATCTATCTATCTATCTATCTATCTATCTATATCTATATCAGTGTGTTCATATCTATCTATCTATCTATCTATCTATCTATCTATCTCAGATTGCTTATATCTATCGCAGTCTTTTCATATCTATCTATCTATCTATCTATCTATCTATCTATCTATCTATCTTTTCACCTCTCTCTCATTATCTATCTATCTATCTATCTATCTATCTATCTATCTATCTATCTCTATCTATGTCAGTGTGTTCATTATCTATCTATCTATCTATCTATCTATCTATCAATCTATCTATCTATTTCAGATTGCTTATATCTATCGCAGTCTTTTCATATCTATCTATCTATCTATCTATCTCTAAAAGATAGTTATCTTGTCTCTTGAGCATTTTCCCACATTTTATCCCTTCTTCATACATATTTTTTTTTATGGGGGTGCATTTTTGTTTTACGTAATCTGTGAATTTGCTTTCCCGGCTTGTCATTGACGATCCCAATGAGTGAAAGAAACTCTAACATATCTGTTCAACATCAGACAGGAATTATTAAATGAACACCTCATTTGCCAACATTTCTTTCCTTAATTTCCCGTTACATCTCTGAATGTCTCTCTTCAATTAAAATCAGGCATGAGAGTGAAGTAAGATTATTAATATTATCAATAGAAGTTACATCACAACAAAATAGCTGTACGCGCATGCGCACATGTGCACATGCGCATACACGCAGAAAAAATATCCTTCTTGTTGTCAGATTTTTTTTTAGATCCACCATTTTACGGTAATGTTTTTTTCTTCTTATCTTTGGTCTCGCCCGCCCAAACCGGTGTATATTTTTTGCATATATTTTTATATACTTTCAAAATTTCCGTTTTAAAAGCTCTCATATTTTCCTATCGTTATCTCTTTATTACTCTGTCCCTATTTCTCTATTTCTGTTTGCTTACTCATTATCTCTATCACTCTTTGATTCTCTCACTCTCTCCCATTTACTATGTCTCTATCGCTATCTCTATACTATCACTAACTATATAGATCGCTATCATGATTTCTCTGTTTCTTTATAAATACGTACCTAAACATGATTTGAATAATTATCCACACACACACGTACACACACACGCACGTACAAACACACACACACACACACACACACACACATATATATATATATATATATATATATATATAATTATTTATTCGAAAATTATAACATAAATATGTTATAAAATCACTACAAAAATAGCCATTTTGTTTCAACACTTCTGGTGTCTTATCAAGTGAGGTGTTGAATGAAAAATAAAGGAAAACCCTGTATTCTACATTCAACATAATCACTTGATAAGACACCAGAAGTGTTGAATCAAAATGGCTATTTTTGTTGTGATTTTATAACATATTTATGTTAATAATTTTCGAATAAACTATATATATATAACAAATAATTATCGAATTTTAATTATTCGGACTATTGTCCTCATCTTTGTCGTCATATTTATTACAACGTTTCGGCTGTTGTACGTTCCGCCCTTCTTCAGGTGGTTAGAATGTCGAACTGAACCCTTTTTTTCGCTCACTGGTGTAGACTGTTCTAGTTCCACGTGCCATGTTTAATGGATGTCAGTTATCAGTTATCTCCTGTTAATTCCCCTCTCCAAGTTCTCCACTGCCTTAACCGGGTATTGAACTCATACGCTTTGGTCACTGGATCTAACCAACCCCTTTATCCACTGTGCCATGTGTCCTCAAGTACATTCATAACTGGTCATGGTGTATTAAATGTAAACAAATGACGTCACACATTATGAAATGGACAAAGTACGACAATTATTTAAAGACATTTTTATGTTTAACATTCTTTTTTTTTATACAAGTATTTAAGTATATGCTCTATTTATAATAAACAGTATTAAATAATATTTACCGGCCTGAATGTCCGAGAATGAGTTATGAATGTCCGTGAGAGATTCATGGAAGATTGAAGTTTATAAGCAGTAAATTCGACCTTGCCAACCGAACGATCCTCAGTGGCCGAATCGGTTAAGCCACGTCAGGTTATATGAAAATGTCTTTATATATATATATTTCATTTATAAATAATTTACATTTTCATTTATCAGAAATTTCCATTCTACTGCATTCTTTTACAAATGAAGTGCAGTTGGATTTTATTCTCTTTTATATTTGCTGCTATTTACACTGACTTCTTGCTGCTATTTACACTGACTTCTTGCTATTTACCGAGCAGCTCAATTCGGTAACCCCTGAGTAAAATTCCGCAGGTTTTTGGCGTGAAAAGGTTTTCGACAACCTCTTGAATCTGGTTTTTCAATAAGGAAAGTTTTCAAAGTGTTTTAAAGCAATCGAAAAAGATAATAATCATCTCGTTGCAAAGAGAGTGGATAATGGTGGGTTGGAAAGGACAGACCAACCCTGTTGACTCAGGCTAATATATCGTCGGCTTGTCGAAATTATTAATGATCCCATACTTCAAGCTGACTTCAGACTGAACTGCCAAACAGAGTTAATAATATCTCATCATAAGGTTATAAAAACTCACATGATTCAGTCTATATCGAGAAATGGACTGAGCGCTGAATTTCTAATTCAGAGTCTGTGTGTTCGAATCACGCCAGCGTTCTGTGTAATGCTGACTGCGCATCTCATCTAAATAAATAAACGGCAAATTCTGTCCGACGCTCCGTGTGTCTAAATCCCATTAACTCTGGCTACACTTGATCTAGATTGACATATTATATCTTTTTGCAATGTGGATGTACCCGGGATTGAAAATCTGCCCTTCATCTGGAGTTTGAACGTCCAGCATCGGGATTTGTATCCGAAGGAGGAGGGGGATAGATAAAATTCAAATTTTAAAATAACTGATAAACATTAATGGTTTTAAAAGTTTTTCATTCATACACAAGCCATATATTCAGTTGAAAGCAAATATAAACTCATCCTTGATAATGGCTAAAAGAATAGCCGAAAACGGACGGATAAGTGCAGAATTCGGGACGGTTTTTACACACATTGTGTCCATAAAAGAAAACACTTGTACGAACAGATAAATTCAGTAAAAAGCTTAATCGTAGTACCTTATCTGTCGTCTGTGTGTGTGTGTGTCTCTCTCTCTGTGTTTGTGTGCGTTTGTGTTTGTGTGTGTGTGTGTGTGTGCGCACGCGCGTGTGTCTGTTTATTTATCTATATATTATATACTTTATGATATTAAAACAAAAATATGTTAAAATCGATTCGTATATATATATATAAAAAAAATGTTTATACATTCTTTTTATAGATGCAAATATTTAAGTAAATGCTCTGTTTATAATAAAAAGTGTTAAACAACATTTACCGGCCTGAATGTCTGAGAAATTTTCATAGAAAATATTCATCCTCCGATAGGAATCGAACCTGTATTCTATACGGAACCGCCATTATCGCCTGACGTGCTTTAACCGACTGGGCCACAGAGGAGCGTTCAGTTAGCAAGCTCGATTTTACTCTCTTTAAACTACAATCTTCCTTGCTAATCGAACGTTTTTAATTCATACCCAAGCCATATTTTCAGTTAAAAGCAAATATAAAGTCATTCTTGATAATGGCTAAAAGAATAGCCGAAAACGTACGGATATGCAGAATTTGGGACAGTTTTTACACACTTTGTGTCCATAAAAGAAAACGAACACAAAAATTCAATAAAAAGGTTAATTGCAGTACCTTATGAGTCGTCTGTGTGTGCGTGTGTCTCTGTGTGTTTGTGTGTGTCTGCGCGCGCGCATGCGTATGTCTATTTATGTATATATTATTTACTTTAGGATATGAGAACAAAACCATGTTAAAATCGCTTCGTATATATATATATATATATATATATATATATATATATATATATATATATATATATATATATATATATATATATACTGTTTATACATTCTCTTTATAGATGCAAATATTTAAGTAAATGTTCTGTCTATAATGAACAGTATTAAACAACATTTACCGGCCTGAATGTCCGAGAAATTTTCATAGAAAATATTCGTCCTCAGATAGGAATCGAACCTGTATCCTATACGGAACCGTCATATAGCCTGACGTGACAAGACATATATTCAGTTAAAAGCAAATATAAAGTCATCCTTGATAATGGCTAAAAGTATAGCCGAAAACGGACTGATTTGCAGAAAATTTTTAACACTTTGTGTCCATAAAAGAAAACACTTGTACGTACATGAGAAAAACCTTAATTGCAGTACATTGTCAGATCTCTTTAACGAAATATATCATCTATTTTCACAATCTCACTCTCCCACGACACAGACTAGTAATAATAGACCTGCCTAACGCTTTTACACCGATCAACATTTTAAATTTAAGTTTATTTTCATAAAAAAGTTTCGCACATTGAGGAATCAGGCAGAGACCGGGCTTTTGCTAAAAATACGATTTCCAGTGGAAAATAAACATCTGTCGGTGAGTAATTCCCATTTCTCTGTTGAAACCTCGATCCGGTGATAAAGGACACAGGCGTGTCCCAAAATTCCGAACTTAAAACCTTTCCCTCTGTGCTTTATTTTTGTCATATGTTTAATAATTAATATTTAATAAATGTTTTTCGTACTGATGATATTGGTACCCTTTCGTTTCTCCTTGTTTAATTAACTAACCTATTTACATTATATATATATATATATATATATATATATATATATATATATATATATATATATATATATACTAATAGTAATACTCGTTTGGAAATATCTAGTTAACTTTTCCTGGCTCTTTAGGATTTATTTTAGTAATATATATATATATATATATATATATATATATATATATATATATATATATATATATATATAGACGCATCTGCAGCTGCACTTTAGATGGTAGATGACAATTTACGCAAGAAATATATTAGACAGAACTGAGATAGATAGATAGATAGATAGATAGATAGATAGATAGATAGATAGATAGATAGTAACACGTGTTTATATCTATATTCTAATGAGCAGTGTTTATGTATGTGTGTAGAAATGTTCGTGTCCTGCGGGTTAGATATCTCGAAAATAATTAAAATAAAAAAATTCCCACCATAGAACTTACTTGTCGAATCTCATCAACTGCAAGTAGGGAAGAATAATTCAATGTATAAAGTATTTCACACTCAATTTTATTCAGGTTTCCCCCTTTTTATTCTCACCAACTATCCACCACGCTCTTTCCTCCATCCTCTCTCTCTCTCTCTCTCTCTCTCTCTCTCTCTCTCTGACACCACCTGTTGAAAACGTTTGCATATACATATATTACGCGTTTGCTTGCATGTGTAAAAATTCATGGTCTGTTTGTGTCCACATCTCTCATGTGATTATATATATATATATATATATATATATATATATATATATACAGCGCTAATCACATTTCTCACCCGCACAAGATAGACATGCTTCCAGAGGTGTTAAGATATCACACTTATGAGCACACTGATAAAAATATATACACACAGACGCACACACTCCCAAAGAACTAAAAGACAACATACACTTAACACATACATCACCTTCCCAGCAACCAATAAACCTGTCAAAATGACCAACAAGGGAAGTCTTAGTCAGGAATCTGCCATCCTCTATCTTAAAAACAACTTCAAAGAGGCCTTTTGACCAACACAAGGACTGACCAAAATTAACGATAAAAATAAATGAAAACTACAGATAAAGTTCACTTTCTTCAGAAACAGTCATTTACTCCTGTTGTTCACTGCTACTAACTATCAGACATATTTTTCTCTTGATGATGGACATGGTGACGAAACTGGTCGAGGAACCTACCTGATATAATAAAACAAAAAAATATTAATATACAAACCAGTGTGTCTGAAAATTTAAAGTTTTTATGCATTTTATTGTTCAGAACATACTATACACACACACACACACACACACACACACACACACACACACACACACACACTCACGCACACACACACACACACACACACACATATATATATATATATTATGAAATGGACAAAGCCCGACAATTATTTTAAGACATTTTTATGTTTATATATTCTTTTTATAGATACAAATATTTAAGTAAATGCTCTGTTTTATAATAAACCGTAGTAAACAACATTTACCGGCCTGAATGTCCGAGAATTTTTCATAGAATATTTTTGTCCTCCGACAGAAATCGAACCTGTGTCCTATACGGAACCGTCATATAGCCTGACGTACCTTAACCGTTTCGGCCACAGAGGAGCGTTTGGTTAGACAGTACAATCGACCCTGTTAACCGAACGCTCCTCTGTGGCCCAATCGGTTAAAGCACGCATTTAAACACGCACACAAATTTACCGGACTCCATTAGAAACATACTCGCAGAAAACACAAATATATTAACTGCATCCACCTGCAAAAAATGATTAAAAATAATGGAGGCTTTAATAATAAAAAAGAAAAAGCCTACCCTTAACAATATTAACTACGAACAAAGCCACAATGTGCTCACCGTGTTCGGAAATTAAAACATCCCTACTACACACTAAGACATACGCATAATGCACACACTCAATTAAGCTGAAAAATCGAATCATCCTTGATAATGGCTAAAGGTATAGCCGAAAGCGCTCGGAAACATAAAACATTTGGACAGTTCTTACACACCATTTGTCCTGTAAAGAAAGCTCTTGTTCGAACTCAATCGTAGTACCTTTTCTGTCTTTTTTAATGAAACATGCATAAACGAAGGAATGCTGCCTAAATATACAAATATATATATATATATATATGTTTATATAAGTGGGCGAAAGCGCTCGAGACAATCGACAATTTGACTCTCTCAATCCCAGAACACTGGATTTTCCTTCTGAGTGAGTTATTTTCAATAAATAACTCACTCAGAAAGAAAATTCTAGAGAGTGCCGCCATAGAATATTACCCAAATATTAATCTACCTCCAGGTTTTTTCCCGATTTCACCTATCTAAACAAAAATAATTTGTTTGGGTTAATTTATTTTGCTTATTTTATTGTCATTTTGTTTATTTTATTTTATTTTCCGTTTTCGATTTGTAAGTAACGTAGTAAAAATTTGTTTTTATGTCTGCATTTTGAGATGAGCACGGATCGTTTATTTAATAATATTTTGATCTGCGAAGGTAATGATAGCTATTTTTTTCTCCAAGCAAAGTTTTCAAGTTTTGGATTGGTTTGTGTAGGCTGACGATCTTTTCTTTATTTTCCAAGATATTTTTGGTGTGATGTGCGTTTTGTTTTTAATTTCCCATATATACTTAGAAAGCATTGTGCTGTTCGCATATTTACTATTTGTGAAAGGTGTTTTGTGTGCATAATTCCTTTGTTTCCAGGGCCCTTCAGTTACTCCTAGGTATACTTTTTCTTCATTATCTGGTGATTTTATCATGGCTTGGTATATTCCGTTGTTTTGTAAGCAATTACCGTTTAAGGGACATTCGTTCTTTAATCTACCGTTACACGTGGGTTTAATTTGTTCGTGTGGTTTGTTGATAGTTTTCCTGTTGTGATTTTTTATTATTTGTGCCATGTTTGTTCCAAATCAGTTACAGTTGCACCGAGAACATGGCACAAATAATATATATTTATATCTGAGCGTGTGGGGTGGTTGGTAGATATCCTGCAGTGGGAGATTCATTGTGGAATTCACTTGACTCATTTCTAGCCGTTGTCTACTTCTACTCGCTGTTGGCGAATCTTATATGTGTTGTTCTTGTCCTTCGTTTGATTATTCTATTCAGTAACCTTCTTCATTTTTAATAACTAAGCTTCCCACAGGAGAAAGGTTTAGATTATCGAGAGCTGATCGTTTATTTCTGATCTTGTGTCTTGTATTTGTCAGAAAATGTAACTAAAATTAAAATAAGGGAAACAAATAAATGCTAGTCCACAAGAAATGGTCGACGATGCTTCATGGAAAAAATTCAAGATAGTATTAAATAAGTACTTAAAATGAAGACGAAAGAAATAATACTCACAAATTGATAATGGTGGACAATGCTTCACCGAATAAAAATTAAAGATATTAACACAAATGTAAATAAAGCAAGTAATATAAAGATGGAAGAAATATTAGTCAAAAATTAATAATGGCTGACAATGCTTCATCTAATAAAATTTCAAGATAATATTACAAGTGTAAATAAAGCAAGTAAAATGAAATTGAAAGAAAGAAGAGTCAAAATGAATAATGGCGGATAATGCATCATCCAATAAAAAATTCAAGATAATATTACTACAAATAAGTAAAATGAAGAAGAAAGAAATACTCGTCATGAATTAATAATGGCTGACAATACATTCACTAATGAATTTCAAGATAATATTTCTATTTCTATGTGACACTTCTCTACATGACGTGGGTGTTCATGGCTCTCCACCCCGTCCAATCTTTTTTTACTATATACTTCCTCCGCCCTCTTCTGCGACCCATTTACACAAGCTTGCCACGTAGGTTTCTAGATGTTTCCTTTGTTCACTTTGTGTCCCGTGAGGCCCAAATTTTCCAACCTTCTTTCCTCATTATGCCTCCCAGGAATTCCAGTTGTCTCTTTCTGAGATATTTTCACTCGAAGTTTGCAGGCTTTATCGTAGGCCATTCTCCGTATCCTGCTGTAGAACATGTTGTCTTCCAGTATTCTCTTGATCTGTGGGCAAACTTTGCGGCATTCCGCCTATATAGGAGAGATTTCTTTCTAACGACATTTTCCTGTTTTTTAATATTTCCTTTAGTCTCTGGAAGGCATTACCTGCTATGTCGAAAATATAGCAGGATATGGCCACATCAATAGGGACTTCTATCGTCCACTAAATGCATCGAACTAATGGGGGAACATTATCGGTCAACAAAAATCTTACATGTCTAGCGAGGACCCCAAATCGAAATCAATTCAAAACTCATCAGGAGTATGACAAGGAGGAAATGAGAGCCCCAGTGTATTTAATCTTTTCCGAAACTATGGTCCTAGACACGCATATATGTGTTCATGTGAACTAAAATGCGTACACCTGTATGTATATGTGTCTAGAAGTAAACTTACCCGCCACCGGCAATTATAGTCAAATCAAACAAGCCAAAATAGATCCAATTTGAAAAATAAACCAGTTTGTCTGATGATCGCAAAAGCGTGAAACCTAGATTCACAAATTGATATCTATACAACTGAATATATATATATATATATATATATATATATATATATATATATATATATATATATATATATATGAAGGAATATAATTTTAAGGTATGCTATATTTATGGGATAAAGTGCTCAATATCAGAGATAGAGCGTATGTAAATATAAATATAAAAGTGAACATTGAAGTCAAGACTCGTACCCGTCTAGCATGAAACAGCATATCGCCTTTGAGTGTTGACTTCAACGTTCACTTATATATATATATATATATATATATATATATATATATATATATATATAATTATTTATTTAAAAATTATAACATAAATATGTTATAAAATCACTACAAAAATAGCCATTTTGTTTCAACACCTCCGGTGTCTTATCAAGTGATGATGTTGAAACAAAATGGCTATTTTTGTAGTGATTTTATAACATATTTATGTTATAATTTTTAAATAAATAACTATATCTGCTCTACTCTCTATTGAGCACTCTTTTAAGAATAATAATTGTTGGTTATTGGAACTTACTCCGTATATACCAATCCTATACCTGGATATATATATATATATATGATGGACTCTACCGTCGAAGTCGACGTATGAGGGCCAGACAGATCAGTTCCCAGAAACTGAAAGCCGTACACCCACACAAGATTTGATTATAGTGGTGAAGGCTTTGTGTAGGGCCATCCACACTTTTTGGAGGGACGAATACAGGGATATATATATATATATATATATATATATATATATATATATATATATATATATAAAAACCCAAAATTTGTAAAAAATAATTTTGATACACCCTGTATATAGAGAGTCGGCCAAAAAAATGTATACACACTTTAGAAAAGGAAAACAAATTTCTTCCGAAGTTTTACTAAATTGCGAAACACTGCTATGCATGAACTTTATAGAAGTAAAGGTTTTATTTCAACATGTCGGTGCGCCAGCAAGACACGTGAGTTTATCCGAACTAGAATTTACAAAGACACTGGCTAGGACGAAGAGGTGCAGTCGTGTGCTCCCCGCCCCCAACTTTCTCCTGATTTAACACCTTTTGACTTTCTACTTATTAGTCTGCATATAAATAATGATAATTCCACATCCTGGAAATTCAGAAAAAAACAAAAATCTACATGTCTGACGAAAACCTTAATCCGAAAACGTCAAACCTCATCAGGAGCTTTAGTGTATTTAAGCTTTTCCCCGCCCATGCCCTTTGCCTTTACAAGCACAGATGTGAAGAGAAGGCCCTGATCATTTTAGCATTCCATACCACTTCCCTAACAAATCAGCTAATAGAAAACGATGGTCCTTCTATCTATTCTGAGGTTAATGCCTTGACGAAGAGGCGGGTATATGCCGACGACAGAAGTATTTATACTTCGGGTAAGAATGATCTTGAACAATAAATCAACAGGTATTCCAAAAAAATAGGACTCAAAAGGAACTTTTCCAAAGCTGAAACAATGGTCTAGAATTTGAATGAAGGGGTGAGGGCACCTACCCCGAATCCATAATAAAAATTCAAAAATCTTTATAAATTTAAATGTAGATTTTCGGTAAGATCATATCAATTAACAATTAAATTGGTTCCATACTTCCCAATCAATAATTCAAATGCAATGCCAATCATTATTCACTGTCTTCTTGATTACACTTTTATATTACACGTTTTAGAAGCTTCAAAAAGTGAGTTCGATCTTCCGTGGGTGCTCGATGCTTCCGGCCTTGTGCCACATCTTAACTACGCTCAGAAAATCAAAATGTGAGTTCGATCATCATTGGGTGCGCCCTATTTTAGGCCTTGTGCCACATCTTAACTACGCTTAGAAAATCAAAATGTGAGTTCGATCATCATTGGGTGCGCCCTATTTTAGGCCTTGTGCCACATCTTAACTACGCTCAGAAAATCAAAATGTGAGTTCGATCATCATTGGGTGCGCCCTATTTTAGGCCTTGTGCCACATCTAAGCTACGCTTGGAAAGTCCCTTTAAAACATTTGGTAAATGAAAACACTAGTAATCAAGACAAATTTTGAAATACAACAGAAACGAACAAGTATTGTGTTTTCCAATAACTCGGACTGTTTTTAAATGTGAATTAAATTTAAACGTCTAATCATTTTCTTCTTTTACATTGATATTTAACAACTGAAATCTTTTGCAATTTCATCCATGGAAAGATTAACAATCAACAACGTGTTAAAGTTATCGAAGCCTACACTATTTACATTATTCGGACTATTGTCACCATCTTTGTCGTCATGCAATGCCAATCATTATTCACTGTCTTCTTGATTACACTTTTATTGTCCTCGCTCCTTAATAAGGTTTCTCTTTTTTCATATTCTTTCATACTCGGTAACCGCTTGTGTCTTAGTGGCTTTACTGCCTTGCATGGGGGTGAAACGATTAAAAACAAACGTATCTTTTGTAGGAGATCCTGTTGTTTCCTTTCAGATACTGTTAACTAAATGAGGATAGACATTCAAAGTGGGACACATTAAGAGAAGATTTAGTTGCACCAGAAAACGAGATTGCGCAAAAGAAAACTAGACAAGGAAAATGCTGACAGAATTCTCGATATGATGAAAAGGAAAGAGCACGCCTGCCAAGTTATGGTACAGAATGTAAGATATTACGTAAAGAAATTAGAAAGAAATGCAGGCAAGCAAAAGAGGAGTGGCTCAATTAAAATTGTACATCAATAGAAAGGATGCGCATCACAGATGAGGCAGATATGCATGAAAGAATAAGAGAAATAACAGAGCAAAAGATGCGCTCATCAGTACGATGCATGAAATCAAAATACTTCAAAGGTGGAACGAATAGAG
>OZ038518.1:7923106-7960606 GCA_964036315.1 Acanthosepion esculentum | reverse complement strand
CACAGACATATATATATATATATATATATATATATATATATATATATATATATATATATATAACAGAGATATAAACACGTTGCGATATATAGATGTTAAGTGAATGTGTTAAATAAATCTGAACAGACTGACATATATATATATATATATATATATATATATATATAGTGTTTGTTGTGAAATGTGATTTCTTCTGTATTCTTATTAAGTCCAGCAGTGGTCATTAAGCTCACATATCATATTCTGACTGTCTCCCTAATACTTGGCCACTTATACAGTCTCTCTGCCTTAGCTATGCTAATTTTGCAGCCATAATTACAGTACTCTTTGTAATTCTCATGTTATGAGAGTTTGGTTGGTAGGTTCTGCCACACTCACCACATTCTCCTGACTGATCCACTTCAGTTTACCACACATTTTCGGTTACTTTCTAACAATTTGAGGGGTTTTGCATTCATCAACGATGTAGAAATTAAAATTTGGTTTGATGAATTAAAACTGAGTGATTTCTCTCGTTGAGGCATTGGACAGTTAGCGGATTGTTGGTTGAAGACTACTTTTATCAGTTTTCCTGGCCAAAGGTTTTTCATAGCTTTTCGTAACTGCCTCAGCAAATTGCGATATTATTGGTGTTGCTCTTTTGTGAACAGTTAATAAGCACAGTGGATTGTTGGCAGGAGGTCGTAAACGATGAAAAGGAATGATTTATCAGAACTATTAATAAAGAATAAATATTAAATTAATATTTTAGAAAAAAAAAACGAACTAGTTTATGTAACAATCTAATATTATCCAGCACTCAATATATTTCAGAATGAATTTGGTATTAACCAGACGATGTTTATAAAATCTTCAGGAAATACGTGTGATAAATCAAATGTGAATATCAGCTTATAATATCAGTTTTATTTTTTTTTTATTATTTTAATTTATTCGCAATATTGAGTGAATTTCTTTGCCGGTTACAAATTTTATTATGTACGTCGAGACTTTTTTCCCCCAGAAACAAGGTAAATAAATGTTAATAACTATATAGCTATGTAGATTTATTTTTCAATTTGAAGTAAATAAAGATTGCCCGGGGTCGAACGGAAGGTACAACCTGAAAAGGAAAGTTAAATTATTGAACGACCTAATCACAACGTTGGAAATTGCGAAGAGGTTGAACAGAGATAGCGGAACAATAAAACAAAAAATCGATATTAAAAATATTGGCTGGATGAATGCAAAACAAATGGCTTTAAGAATATCATTAAAAAGTTAACAAAAAAAAAAGGAAAAAGCGAAATAAGCAAAAATAGGTTAACTGAGCAGCAAAAATATTGAAGAGGATAGCGTTGAGAATATAAGTAGAGAGAAAAGAATCGTCTTATTAAGAGCATTGGCTAAAGACATTTTCAACAGTATGAATGCAGAGCTACATTCGATGACTGAAGTAAGAATTAGGTGATCCATGGAAATAGTCAACTAACACTTCTTTAGAAGCCAACAGTGGGACTATTTGGGTATTTTTGTGATGTCGTTACCACTTTGTGATGTCAACGAATACTCGTTGTCACTTTTGTAATGCTCGTTGTAGTAGAGACTTTGTAATCGCAGATACAACTATAGTAACGCCGTTGAACAATGCTGGTCTCAGACGCCTTCCAATAACACTCGCACTAATAGTACTTGCTCGATAATACTTACTCAAATAATAATACGAGGGTAATTCAATAAATAAGGTGAATTTTTCGGTAAAAGGACTTCTAATACAGATAGAAGCATACTCTTTTTTATTTATTTTTTGTTTTACTTCTTTTTCACATAAATTTAATTTCTTTTGCAGATTAAAAAAAAACTTTGAGAGTTTTGGCGACTAACAAAGATGGCCGACCAAGAAGCATGCTCCAGGATTGAACAGCGGTCAGTTATCAAGTTTTTGGTTGCTGAAGGGTGCAAACCAGTTGAAATTCATAGGAGAATGTCAACTGTGTATGGTGCCACATGTTTCAGCCAAAAAATGTCTACAAGTGGGTTAAATTGTTTAAAGAAGGACGGAGCAGTGTTGAGGATGAGGATGAGGACAGGCCTGGGAGGCCTACAGTAGTGAGGTCTCCTGAGGTGATCGAATCAGTCAATGACCTCATTCAGTCTGACAGAAGGGTGACAGTGGATGACATTGCAAGGACTTTGAAAGACATAAAGAACAAATGCAAGGGTCATCAGTCAGAAGGAGTCATCTTGCATCATGACAACGCAAGGCCCCACACGGCAGCCCAAACGGTGCAGACCATCAACGAGCTGGGCTTGGAACTGCTCCCTCTTCCCCCTTACAAGCCCAGACCTTGCCCATTCAGACTATTACCTGTTTGGTCCCTTGAAAGCGTTCATGAGAGTCACGAAGTTTAAAAGGGACGACGAAGTCAAAAGTGTTGTGAGCGACTGGCTGAGACATCAGTCCAAAGATTTTTACGCTGAGGGAATACGGAAGCTTGTGCACAGATGGGAAAAGTGTGTGACAGCGCTGGGAGACTACGTTGAAAAAAAAAAGTAAGCTTCTATCTTATTTATTGAATGACCGTCGTACATTGCCATATTTTGATGATGCCAATGAATACCCGTCGCCACTTTTATCATGTCAACGAATACTCGTTGTCACTTTTGTAATTCTTGTTATAGTAGGGACATTGTAATCGTAGATCCGACTATAGTACACCGTTGAACAATGCTGGTGTCAGACGCCTTCGCACTAATAGTACCTGCCCGATAATATTCGCTCGAATAGTAATCCGTATAGAGAAATAGTATAGTGAATAAAGTAGAGAATAGCGGTCCATATAGTAACAGAGTATAGAGTAGAAATTCGATCAATTGGTTCGCCATCAATTCACTCAAGCTCTGTAAGAATGTTATTCTTTTTTTTCTCTGTCCCTCTTGCCTTCAACCTGTCCACAGAGCATCAGTTTTTCCAAGCCTTCTTTCCTCATTATCTCTCTTCCTCATGTTACATATACGTCTCCTTCTTAGTTGCTCACATGTTTGGTGCATGGTATCCTCGGCATCCTTCTGCAAAACCACATTTCTGCTGCTTCGAGTCTGTTCTCCATCTTTGAAGAATTTTGCGATGTCGACGAATAGTGCGTTGTCACTTTTCTAATGCTCGTTGTAGTAGAGACTTTGTAATTGCAGATACATCTATAGTAACACCGTTTAAAAATGCTGGTGATCGTTTATTTAGTAGTTTGTTTTGATCTGGGAAGGTAATTATAGCTATTTTTCCTCCAGTTTGTAGTTTTTGAACTGCCTGATGTAGGCGGATTACACACACACACACACACACACACACACACACACACACACACACACACACACACATATATATATATATATATATATATATATATATATATATATATATATATATATATATATATGATAAAAAGACTTAAACACTAATATTCCATGGTCATAATTTATTCCATTGGAATCGTAAATACGATCCAATTCATCAGACCTACAAATTCAAAAAGAAAACAGAAAAAACATCTCCGGGAATAAAAAATAAAATTTAGTGAGAGTGTATGTATGATAGTGTGCGGCAAATGCTACAGTGAATGAAAGCCCTAGGGAGGGGTAACAGACGAGAGAAGTATAGGAAGGTCTAAGGATGAAAGGGGGATTAAAATTTAACTGAGAGAAGTTTTAAAAGGGAGAGGCAAAGACGGTATAAGTGAGAAAAATATGCATATTTTCAAAAGTCTGATTTTTATATGTTTATATTAGATTTGTGACCTGTAGTCGATATTACCTTTGTCAATTTTTCTTGATTACACAGCGGCCCTTTTAGAAAGGGCCTACGGTTTTAGTTCCCCCAAACCAACTCCTCCCACCCACGTCATCTTTTCCTCTTTATCTCTCATCTTCTGAGCTTTAAGATTTTATCGTCTATTGTGTGTATATGTCACCAAGAAATAGATACACTCTTGCGGTGTATCTTTGGTGTATCAGACTTTTGAAAATATGCATATTTTTCTCACTTAAATCGTCTTTGCCTCCCCCTTTTAAAACTTCTCTCTGTTAAATTTTAATCCCCCTTTCATCTTTAGACCTTCCTATTCTTCTCTCGTCTGTTACCCCTCCCTTTGCCTTTCATTCACTCTCGCATTCGTCCCACACTCTCATACATACACTCTCACTAAATTTTATTTTTTATTCCCGGAGATGTTTTTTCTGTTTTCTTTTTGAATTTGTAGGTCTGATGAATTGGATCGTTTTCACGATTCCAATGGAATAAATTATGACCATGGAATATTAGTCTTTAAGTCTTTTTATTATATCCTTACTCTGTCCTGGACATTGAGTTCTACCTGGATTTTATCCTCTTGGAATTATTTTTATACAAATATGTATGTGTATGTATGTATGTATGTATATATATTTATATTTTAGATATATGATTGCATATGTATGTGTATATTTACCACTTATATTATCTATCTATCTATCTATCTATCTATCTATCTATCTATCTATATATATATATATATATATATATATATATATATATATATACAAATTACCGTTGATTATTCAGTGTTACTTGTACCTACATGTCCATCACGTTGAACGGTCTACCGATCATAATTTGGTGGTTATTTTTCCTTCTGGCCATCGAAGAGAAACTTCCATTCATGTTGTCCATTTTTGCTAGTGAGACTGAGATGTGTCTAGCTTGTGATAGATGATAAAGGATATCCGTACTTACTAATTTTACTTAACTATGTTACAAGGGCCACTAGTAAGGCAAACACAATTTATGACTGCACTCACATCAACTGTGACACTGCGCATTACGCTTGCTAACGGCTACTCCGGGCAAAACGGGCGTCGGTAATCACGGATAATGCTGGATCTGACATTCAGGGGACGACGCTTATCGTCATATTCAAAACTATATTTACTTAATCGGTGTTCTTGCCGGCTTGCACTTCTCTGACTTTTTCCAACTTTTCCTAATTCGTAATTCTTTGATTCAGTCAAAAACAAAAAAAACATTTAGAATCGGTGCTATTGCTCCAGAGATTATGCCCACGACATTCACTTACGAGTTGCAAGATCTTTGAATTTATCCTATTTTCTTTCAATCCCCTTCATTTTAACACTGTCGTCTGCTGTGTCCATTTACTCGACATTAGCGTTAAGCGTTAGAAAACAACGAATGATGGAAACACGATGTGTGATTATGTTTTTAACCTAGAATTAGACTGTAGGAGCTGCCATTTTGTTTTTATTGTATTCGATTTTCTGTGCACACAAACTATATGGTAATTGGAGGAAAAATTGTGCAAAATGAAAACCACGCAGGGAAGAATGAAAAGGAAGAAGGTATGAAGAAAGGAAAGAAGTTGAAAAGGAAGCAGTGAAGAAACCTCACAAAATCGTGCATTTTGCAAAAATAAAAATCGGTCGGCCATGTTTTCTTCTGAAAGATAATGTTTTCAAGGCATACAGCAACACAAACAGCAACAATCATATATATATATATGTCCACACTGCTAACCCACATATATATATGTCCACACTGATTATGCACGCACGCACGCACACACACACACACACACACACACACACACACACACACACACACACACATATATATATATATATATATACATATATATATATATATATATTTGTGTATTTAGGCAGCAATCCTTCTTTCATGCACATTTCATTAAAAACGACTGACAAGGTGGTTTTATTTAGTTTTTTAGATAATTTCTCGTGCGATCTAATAATGATTTTCTTTTCAGGTGATAAATTATATAAAAGCTGTCCGAATGTCCTTTTTATCCAAGCGCTTTCGGCTATAAATTTAGCCATTTTCAAGGATTATATTTCAACTGTTAGAATTAGAAATAGTTTGTGATATGTATGTTTTATAAAATGTTTCTTTTTTTTTGTTTCAAAACACGGTCAAGATATTATGTCCATGTTCAAAGTTAATATTATTAAGGGTTGGTTTGTTTGTTTTTATTAATAAGGCTTCCACCATATATACATATACACAGAGTGTATCAAAAATATAATTACAAACACTTTCAGTCATTTCCAGACACTTTCAGACTTTTTTTCGAATCTCACCACCATAGTCGATTTATCAGGAAGGTGACTTATTGTGGGTCTGGATGAAATGATCCCGGCGTTAGGAACCTTTGTAATTTGCATATTACAAAGAAACAGCAACAATCATATATATATATATATGTGTGTGCGTATGTGTGAGCGTGTGTGTGTGTATGTGTGTGTGAGCGCGTGTGTGCGTGTGTGTGTGAGCCTTGTATGTGTGTGTGTGAGCGTGTGTGTGTAAGCAGTGTGGGTCTGGATGAAGCGATCACAGCGTTAGGAAACTTTGGAATGTGCATACTACAAACCATACTACGGATTGACGCAAACCTTGTGAATTAAATTGGTTAGACGAAACTAGGAGCCTTCGATGGTTGAGCTAGCACGAAATCACAAATCATCGTGACCGAGACTTTAATCGTATTGGCCTTGTTCAAACTGTTGATCAAGCCAGATAATGTGCTCCCTCACAGAAACTACGACTAAGTTTCGCTCGACACAGTTGCTGTCTAAACTACAGGTTGGTTCTTTGGGTGTTAAAGAGACACGGATGCAAGCAAAAATGTGCCTGCGCTGGCGTCTGCAATAGGGATTGGCTAACCACCCTAGCAGACAGACCTACTCGGAAACATCTATATGTATTTTCTAATGAATTGATTTATTTTATTTTTTAATCTAACATCTGTTTATTACTTCAGTAGTTATTTTTAGTGGGAACCAGCAGCATCGCCCGGCGTTGCCCGTGCTTGATTAAAAAATCGTACGACTCATACAGCAATTGCTATCACTTGACTTAAAATATTTTTGCGCTTTCTTGCCTTTAAAGGAGTGTCCTTTGCCGTCCTGATATAGCTACATGCCTTACTTCTTGTCTCACACTGCGAATTTTTTCTAAGCTCTATACTAAACATTAAATGTGTTACGAAAAAAGAACTAAACAAAATGAACACAAAACGATCCGCTTTAAAAAAGGACTCGTAACTGGAAAAACCGAATGAAAAAAGAATGTTAACAACAAATACTTTTTCACACCCAATCTGCGGAATCAGAATCAACGTTGACTTTAAGCAAGCGAATGAGCCAATTGGAGTAAAGTGCTATGCAGATTTAAATTTTTCCCACTTGTGACGAATGCAGTTATCGAGTTTTTTTGCATGCTAGCATGCTAGTTAACATTCGTGTCAGTCAGCTGTTGGCTCTCACGCTGGCCAATAGAATCTTCCTGCCGATTCGTAGCAGCCAGCTATAGGCTCTCACTCCAGCCAGTAGAAAATGGCCGCAAACTACATGAAAACTGCCATAGAAGCATGAAAAAAATCGATTATTTCCACTATCTATGGGAGTTGGGAAATGCAAAGTCGGTCTTGGCCTTCCCGCTAACTTGGAGCATGTGCATGTAAATTTTGGTGCAAATCCGTCGTAAATTGCGGCCGTGCACACATACACACATCCTGCCTTTTATAGATAGAGATTCGTGTTTGAAAATGACGCCACTAAAATAAATATATATGTATTTTTTAAAATCGGAATCGCTCCCAAGCAAGACAGTAATAATACTAAAACACAAGGAGTTTCGGGTTGTGAAGAATTAGGAACAGAAACATTAATGATGAGCAGAAAGAGAAGAGATTTATCAGTTGGGCTGTAAAAAACAACTGCTTGTGTTGCGGCCAAGTCATTGGTCAAGAACATGACTAAAGTTTTCAGGTCAATTTCTTGATTTTGTAGCAATTTATAACATTTATAAAATCATGCTCTTAGAACAAATTTTCAGGAAAATAGATTTCTCAAGTCCAGTAGATCTTATGGTTCTTTTCAGTATTGCTGGAAGTTTCCTTCCTAACCTTTTATTTGGAGTAGTGTGGAATGTCAACATCCTGATTATGTCAACAATTTCTCTTTCGGTTGAAAATTATAAAATCTTTCTTAAAACAATATTTCAGTAAAATAGGTTTCTCAAGTCCAGTAGCTGTTATCGCTCTGTGCAGTATTGATGGGAGTTTCCTTCCTAGCCTTTTATTTGAAGTGGTGTGGAATATCAACATCTTGATTATGTCATTATTTTGTCTTTCGTCTGAAATTCATAATTTCATTCTCTGAAAACAATTTTTCAAGAAAATAGGTTTCTCAAGTCCATTAGCTGCCATGGCTCTTTCCAGTATATATGGGAGTTTCCTTCCTAACATTTTATTTGAAGTAATGTGGAATGTCAACATCTTGATGAGGTCATTATTTTGTCTTTCGTCTGAAATTCATAATTTCATTCTCTGAAAACAATTTTTCAGGAAAATAGGTTTCCCAAGTCCAGTAGCTGTTATCGCTCTTTGCAGTATTGATGGGAGTTTCCTTCCTAGCCTTTTATTTGAAGTGGTGTGGAATATCAACATCTTGAATATGTCATTATTTTCTATCTCGTTTGAAATGTATAAAATAAATCTTTCTCTTAAAACAATTTTTCAGGAAAAAAGGTTTCTCAAGTCCAGTAGCTGTTATGACCCTTTCCAGTATTTATGGGAGTTCCCTTCCTAACCTTTTATTTGAAGTGGTGTGGAACATCAACATCTTGTTGAAAGTTATTTCTTTTCTTTGGTGCAGTTCTTTGTTTGTGATTCTGTAGCACCAGTCCAAGTAGCACTTAACCATTAATCTTAGGAAGCGGTTGTATACAACTGACAGTTTAGATATTTCAGAACAAGTTTGGCACCATGTATGACATCCATATGAAATTCGTGACCTGACAAGGTTATTTAAGGACATGACTAAAGTTTTCAGGTCAATTTCTTGGTTTTGTAGTAATTTGTAGTGTTGGATGAAACAATCTCTAGTGCAGCCTATTCTGTTTTCAATTTCCCTGATGTCCTTTAGTAAATTTGTTATAACTGATCTATACACACAGATATCTGAAGTGTTTGGCATTAACTAAAACATCCTGAAGTTACAGCCCTAAGAAAAGTGTTGTGACCAAGTCAATGGTTAAGCAATAACAAAACAAGAGGTTGCAGATAAATAGTGTATTGAACAGGAAATACAACAGAAGTGTGTTACACAACTTGGAAGCGTGTATCGGTTGACCAGCATTTAGTCTATATCCCTGAGGTTTATTTTCCTACTAATTTTATAGTAAATGGAAGAGTCCAAAATAGCCTTAAGAGAGGGAAGACACCAGAACAAGAAGGCATGAAACAACTTCATCCTGCCCTCCAGTTATGAAGAAAAAGCAGTGCTGTTGGAGTTCTTTTACTTCTTTCTCAAGTGTGTAAACAATTCAGAGATAATAAATAAAAGGAAGCTGTAGAGAGTCATGATCACTTACATTTTGAAATAACAAAACAAGAGGTTGCAGATAAATATTGTATTGAACAGGAAATACAACAGAAGTATGTTACACGACGTCGAGTTTAACCAGGGTCACCCGAGTCCGTAGGCTCGACCAAAAAAATCCCCTGTCTTCCTCCCCGGACGAAACTCTGTCCTGCTGGAAACAGATTTAGTTCGGGTTTCTCTCTGCACCAGGCAAAGAGTTCGACAGGAGCTGAGAACAGTCACAGCCCCTGTAGAACAGTCTATATCACTGTTAATATTTAACAGCCCCCACCCCAACAAGGGATATATGTGGCACAAGACCGAGTTTAACGTGGCTCATCCGAACCCGTAGGCTCGGCCAAAAAATCCCCGTAAACCCGCATAAACGTGTTCGGGTCTGTCTACCTCTCCGGACGAAACTCTGCCCTTCGACAGTGCCTCGTCCGGGTTCCTCTCTGCCCAAGGCAGAGAGTTCGACAGAAGCGGCGAACAGTCAAAGCCTCGGTACAACAGTCTAAATCACTGTTCCCTCAAGGCTTATTTTTCCTACTACTTTATACTAAGTGGAAGAGTCCATAATAAACTCATTAGAGGGAAGACACTACAACAAGTTGGCTGGAAAGCATAGTACCGGAAGAGAGTTTCACAAGCGAGAAGTGCGAGAAAAGAAACTGTTAGCATAGAACTTACAGCTACATCTAACCAGCTCAACTATAAATTGACGAGATCTCGACACCAGTCTTGTGCTGCGCTTAAATTTAAAAAAAAAAACAACTTCTTAATTTCACACAAACTACGTGGTGCATCCACACACAGTACATCTGAGCACATTTTTTTTGCAATGTATGTCTATATACATCTACACAAGGTCTATCTGAAAAGTAACGGGACTTGTGTCAAAAAGAGTTTATTTCAATTCCAAGCAAACTATATGCTTTACTTTTCAATGTAATCCCCACCCCCCGAGTCTAATGCCTTTACCCATCCTTCTCTGTCACGCTTCTATACACTACTCGAAGGATTCTTCTTGAATGGACATCAGCTCCGTGGTTGCATCTGTCTTGATGGTCTTCGAAAAGGGTCCTCTTGATGATCTCCTTGAGATTGGGGAAAAGAAAAAAGTTACGTGGGCAAGATCAAGGGGAAGGTTTTTTTCTTCAAGTACGGAGATATTCTTCTCGACCTGATGCTCAGGGCGTTGTGATCAAGTACATTGTCATGGTGAAGAAGCCACGATTTGTCCTGCCACAATTATCATCTCTTCTTGTGCACTGATCGAAGCAAATACCACAGGATCTCTTTGTAGACATTTAACAAAAAAAAAAAATGGAATCGCCCCAAGCAAGCCAGTAATGTCATTAAAAAAAAGGGTTTTCGGGGTGTGGAAGAATTAGGAACAGAAGCAATTATGGTGAGCAGAAATAGAAGAGAGTGAAAAGGTGGACAGTAGATAGCGATTGACATTGCAATAAATATTTACAGATTAATGTTGTCCAGAAAGTATGGAGCCGGACTGGAGTTCCACAAGTGAGAAGAGCGAGAGAATAAACTGTTAGCATAGAATTCACGGCTATATGTAGCCAGCTCAACTGTAAATTGCGGAGATCTAGACGCCAGTCGTGTGATGCGTTTAAATCCAAAAACTCAAGATACTGTAGCAAAGAGCTCACCTGAACAATTACTATGAAAGTATTTATAGAAAAGACATAGAGAGACAACATTACCACGACGGGAAAGTAACTGGGTCGTCAGATCAGAACCATTAATATTGCAGATTCTTCTTCGAATCTTATCAAAGAGCTCAAGGTAAATAGCAGGGGCACCGGACCATATCTGGCAACAATATTATATATATATATATATATATATATATATATATATATATATATATATATATATATATATAGTTCATAACCGTTTTTAGTTCTCATCAGTCGAGATGCATACGCATCGAAACAAGAATGCATCTTTGTAGTGAGTAAGTTGTTTTGTCCGTATGTAAAAATTATAAGAAATATGTATTGCTCTTGGTATTGAGTCCTCTTTTGAATTAATGCTATGAACGTTAGACTTTATATTATTTTCGGTCTCATTACATCGGATATATATATATATATATATATATATATATATATATATATATATATATATATAAGCAGTGTGGTCATGAATATAGGAATTGGCTGTTTCACGCGTTAAGTAAACGTTAGAACATTGTGACATATTACACAAAATATATTATACATTTTCATCTATTTCACTCTTTACATTGAGTGGCATTATTTTATGTTATACTTTTCCGTTACATTTTTTAAGCATTTTAACCCAAGCGAGGCGGTAGTGCCACTAGTAAGCAAGAGGCTTCAGAAAGTATGAGTAAAGGAAAAGACGGAAAGAAAGTTTGAGTAAGGGAAAAGACTGGTTATAGGTGGGGGTTGAGGGAAGGATAAAAAGGGGAAACAAGACAACAGAAGACAATAGATTTACATTTTTTAATATTAGAGAAGCATTTAAGAGGAAGGGAGTGTCACTGTCGGGAAGTGCCACACAAGAAGGTGTTGGAGTAGAACAGGTGGTTAGTTTAACTATTTCGACAGTAAGAGGATAGGACCGAGATTCCAACTTAGTAGCACGCTTAAATTAATGCAGTCGGGACACCAGTGAAAATAGCTCGTCAGAGCAATTGTCATCAAAATATTTATAGAAACAACATTACGTTGGTGAATAATTGACTGGAGTCGTGACCCCAAGTCAGGACCGATAACATTGCATATCCGTCTTCGGATTTTGTCGAGAACCTCGGGATGAACGGGGTGAGGCCACCAGACCACATATGGCAACAGTATTACATGCATTCAATGCGTGCCAAAGACCGATTAGGTGTGCTATCCTTTACCTCTGCATGAGGTAGATCAGACCTAAAATGCAGTACTGTCGCCATATTTGATCGGGAGCTGCCCAGACCGCACTTTCAAAGTCCAAAGTCGTCTCCGCGTTCTTGTGGGTGATGAATCATTTTTCACCTTACTACTTTCCTCGGGATATGCTAAACCTCACCGCCAAGACCCGCTATGTCACTTACAATTGTAGCAATATAATGCTTCTAATGCTCTGGACTGATTGGCTTGGGGATGGTAGTCGTAGCTCGTGGAGGCACAGTGCTGCGGTTAAAGAGAAACTCGGATGAGTTCCACCACGGATTATGTGATCGAGCGGGGCTATATCGAGTCTAATACGTTACTTCTTCACCGAGGCTCATTGGTACAGTTGGTATAGTGTTTGACTACTATCGTAATGGTTCGGGGCGTGTGCTTTCTGTATTCTGTTGAGGTTTCTTCAAGACTCGATGAATTACTTAATTATCAATATATATATATATATATATATATATATATATATATATATATATATATATATATATATATAACGATAATAAGAAGTTGAAGACTTTAAATATCCATTTCGATTATAATTTATTTCGTGAACAACGAGGTGTTCAACTCTTCAGACCGAAATCTCCTCTATATAGTCTCCTTTTACACATGAGATTTCGGTCTGAAGAGTTGAACACCTCGTTGTTCACGAAATAAATTATAATCGAACTGAGTAACTAAAGTATCCCCCTTCTTATTATCATTATAATGCTCTGTAGTCTACAGAGCACTCCCTGGAATTATATCCTCCTCAGAATTATCCCTTCCAGTCACAAACCGGTAAGACGTGTATGTGTTTATATATATATATATAATCTCCACAAATATTCTTAAATGCCTATAATTTATAACAGAAGCCATTGATTTATACCAACGGCTTCTCATACTTAATACTTCTCGTTTTCACTCTCCCGTGGTCATGTGTGACGTCATGAGTTACGGTGCGATTTTCGCTTCCAGCGTCTTATATGCACGAGTTTGTCGTTGCTTGGAAATCTTCCATGTAAACAGAAACAGACGATCATTATTGTTTTGTCCGTGTATTGCTTAATATATTGCAATGTAATTGTCATCTTTGAGAATGGCTTATGTAAGCCGAAAGCTTATATATGATTACAAAAATATTTATCAATATTGTGATTTTCTTTCTTCGTTTAATGATAATTTTATTAAGCTTATCAGACGATATGAAAAGAATTTTCATAAAATAAATAGACAGAACTTGTCTATATTATTTCATGAAACATGCATCAATGAAAAAATGCTGACCAAATACACACATATATATATATATATATATATATATATATATATATATATATATATATATATATATATATATATATTGCTGGTAATAATTTTTTGAAAAAAGTATTGTTGTCACTTCTACTACAAAAAACATTTTTACTCCAGTTTGGGCGTGAACTATTTGCCTATCGCCGGAACCTCAGCAGGCGCTACCACTCCGGGAACACCAGCAATTAAGAGGTGGTTCCACGCTCCTCAATACTTTCTAATCAGAGACTTTGCTGCCGGATGCAGTTTATCGTCATACCCAGGACGCCTCATTGGAAATGGGTGGCAGGGTCTTACCGCTCTGCAGAAGTGCAGTCGGCGTATTCTGAAACATCAGCCGACAGGTGGTGTTTCTTTTCTATGTCTGCTATAAAGACTGTGTCATCCGCATATCTTATGCCGTTAAGATTATGGCCGCCAATAATGAATCTCTGTAGGACCTCTCTAGAATCACTTCACTGCATAGCTTGAAAATGTCCGGTGAGACAATCTATCCTTGTCTTCGCTTTCTATTTTTGTATATTAACTTAATTCACTTTCTGTCCTAATGCAGACGGTTTTCTGCAGGTATAGATTCTGGATTATTCTTATATCATTCCCAAATTTATCATTCCCAAATATATCATTCCCAAATATATCAAGGTTGCCCCGGAGCTCCAATAGGTCTTTGTGACGTAGTGTATTGAACAAAACAAAAGTTACAAAAGAGGGGTGTTTTCTTATAAACCCTATAACTCTATTAGCTTTTCCATAACTCTGTTAGATTTCTATAAGGACTGCTATGCCGATTGTTCTTCGTATATGTAAGATGAAGACTACTACAAATTCTGTGGCCAGGCGCTCACACTTCAGCTTAACAACCACAGAAGTCGTCGTCATCTATCGCTCTCAGGCGAAAATCTCTTCATGTTGTCAGTGAGATGCCTTACAAAAGTACGTATGACAGCAAAATAAATAATATAAAAAAAATGATGGGCAGGGTTCTTTACTCGGGAAGGCAAGAAAATAAAAAAGGAAAGCAAACAAGAACAATTCACGATTAGATAAAATGCAAGTTGATGGATTATGCTCTTAACGATTTCAAATCGAAGTCGATGCCACTTAAAGAAAGAAAAACAGAGAAGACGAATAAAAGAAAGAACGATTCTGTTTGAGGATTCTTCAATCATATAAGCCGATTTGTCGTCATGACAGCGAGGAGCCTGTGCAAACAAGCAATCTTAGATTTATCGATATCTTCGTCGTAATATTTCAATATATTTTATTTTCAGGCGTTCTCGCAACTCCTATATTTTCTTTTTGTTTGTCTCGTTTTCGTATTTCATATTTATTCGGCCATGTTGTGTTTTTGATTTAAAATTGATATTTCTCGACAATCTTCTGTCTATATTAGTTTTTTTTTTTTATATACGAAGAACAAAACTGGGAGATAGGAGAGCTGAAAGAACGAGCCCGCATGTTATGTTCGGTAGGTCGCGTGCCGATTATCAAAATTGAATAGAAGGTACTAATTATGAAATTAGAAAAGACCCTGAAAACAAATTTCCAACAGTCAATAACCGAATATCTAAGAGAACAATGCAAAGAACATTTTCTTCGGGATAAAGATTCTTGAAAATGTCATCTAATTCTCAGGAATAAGGAGTTCAAACTGAATTGTCGCGTTTCAGTCGAGATAAAGTGCTTGGTGTTATAAGCAAATAATTAAGTCCGTTGGTTCAGCCGGGAGAGAATTAGACATTATAAGCAATAAAAGCAGTTCGACGTGGTGTAACTATTAGCAAGCTTGTCTGGCTAGATCAATTACGAATTTTATAGTGAGTTCGACCGTCACCGGTTGTTCAAAACATTCGTTTTTTTTTTCTTTGCAAAGTAAATCAATGATAAACTCCTAGCGATATCAGTCACAATAAATATATATATATATATATATATATATATATATATATATATATATATATATATATATATATATATATATACATACGAGGGTCATTCAATAAATAAGTTTTTTTTCGGTATAAGGACTTGTAATACAGATAGAAGCTTGCTTTATATTTTTCAACGTAGTCACACGTAAAGATCTTTGGACTGATGTCTCAGCCAGTCGCTCACAACACTTTTGTCTTCATCGTCACTTTTAAACTTCGTACCTCTCGTGAACGCTTTCAAGGGACCAAACAGGTGAAAGTCTGAAGGGGCAAGGTCTGGGCTGTAAGGGGGGTGAGGGAGCAGTTCCCAGTCCAGCTCGTTGATGGTCTGCACCGTTTGGGCTGCTGTGTGAGGCCTTGCGTTGTCATGATGAACATGACTCCTTCTGACTGATGACCCCTGCTTTTGTCCCATCAGATAAGCTCAAAGTCCTTGCAATGTCATCCACTGTCACCCTTCTGTTAGACTGAATGAGGTCATTGACTGATTCGATCACCTCAGGAGATTTCACTTCTGTAGGCCTCCCAGGCCTGTCTTCATCCTCAACACTGCTCCGTCCTTCTTTAAACAATTTAGCCCACTTGTAGACATTTTTTGGCTGAAACATGTGGCACCATACACAGTTGACATTCTCCTATGAATTTCAACTGGTTTGCACCCTTCAGCAACGAAAAACTTGATAACTTTTTTTTAATCTGCAAAAGAAATTAAATCCATGTGAAAAAGAAGGAAAACAAAAAAAAAATGACTAAGCTTCTATCTGTATTAGAAGTCCTTATACCGAACAATTCAACTTATTTATTGAATGACTCTCGTATATATATATATATATATATATATATATATATATGTATATATATATATATATATATATATATATATATATATATATATATATATATATATATATATGTGAGTGAACATAGAAGTCAACACCTAGAGGTGACTGTCTGTTTTATGCTAGATGCAATCGTCAGGCCACATGTGCTGTTATTTTTCTACGGGTCAGTGGTGCATTGTGGGTATTCTATTTTGGTGGTTATTTTACCGAAAGTCGTTTATTTGTTTATTCATTTATTTGGGTTAAATTATTTTGCTTGTTTTTATTTTTTTTTATCTTATATATTTATCTATTTTTTAATTATTTTTTTATTTTTATTTTGATCGGCGTTTTTATTAACGTAGTAAAAATTTTGTTTATATAACTTATTTAATAGTTTTGTTTTTGTTTGGGAAGATAATTAAAGCTATTTGTTCAAATTTGGGGTTGATTGTTGTAGTTTGTTCTAACTATTATTTTGGCGGGAACAGTTTATAATTATTTACATTTACACAAACGCTATCTCTGATATTGAGCACTTTATCCCATACATATAGCACATTTTAAGACTATATATATATATATATATATATATATATATATATATATATATATATATATATATACTATTTACATTATTCGGACTATTGTCCTCACCTTTGTCGCCATATTTATTACGTTTCGGCCGTCCGTTGTAGGTAGTTGAAATGTCGAACTGAACCCTTTATTTCGCTCACTGGGGTAGACTGTTCTAGTTCAACGTGCCCTGTTTAATGAATGTCAGTTATCAGTTATCTCGTGTTAATTCCCCGCTCCACGTTCTCCACAGCTTTAACCGGGTATTGCACTCACACACTTTGGGTCCTGTCACTGGATCTAACCAACGCCTTTATCCATTGTGCCATGTGTCCTTGAGGACATCTGTGTATGAATTTCTGGGTATTATAAACCTAATGTCTTCAGCAACCATCATCGTTAAGGCCGTGGAGAACTTGTAGAAGGGAATTAACCGGGATACCTGATAACTGACATCCATTAAAACATGGCACGTGGAACTAGAACAGTCGACCCCAGTGACCGAAATAAAATGTTCAGTTCGACATTCCAACCACTTGAAGAAGGCCGGAGCGTACAACGGCCGAAACGTTGTCATAAATAGGGCGACAAAGCAGAGGACAATAGTCCGAATAATGTAAACCGTCTACATAATACCTCATCTCAGAAATATAGGCATATATATATATATATATATATATATATATATATATATATATATATATATATATATATATATCCACAAATATCCTTAAATGCCTATAATTAGTAACAGAAACCATTGGTTCATACCAACGGCTTTCCATACTCAATACTCATCGGATTCACTCTCGCGTGGTCATGTGTGACGTCATGAGCTGTGGTGCGATTTTCGCTTTCAGCGTCTTATATGCACGTGTTTATCGTTGCTTGGAAATCATCCATGTAAACAAAAACAGACTATCATCAATTTCTTGTTCGTGTATTGCTTAATATATTGTAATGTAATTGTCATCTTTGATAATGGCTTATGTAAGCCGAAAGCTTAGATTGGATTAAAAAATATGTATCAATATTGTGATTTTCATTCATCGTTTAATGATAATGTTATTAAGCTTATCAGACAATACGAAAAGAACTTACATAAAATATATAGACAACACTTATCTATATTATTTAATGAAACATGTATTAATGAAAAAATGCTGCCTAAATACACACAATATATATATATATATATATATATATATATATATATATATATATATATATATATATATATATATATCAAGCATATGTACATTCTAACAGTGATGGTTAAATAATTTAAACATATGTCGATTATTTTCGCTGTGATCCTTTCAATTTCACGGATTAATTTCTTGGTAACCTTAAAAAATTGATTAAAAACATGCCAACATTTTCTTTCAGATAATTTTTTCTTTTCACAAGTACTTTCAATCTCATCTGAGCATCTGGCGATCATTTTGATGGGTAAAGGCGAAATTTAGAAATTTAAAATGATCTTATTCCATTACAAGCATATAAAAAAAAATATTTTAAATTAATATACGATATGCTTTTGATTAAAAAGAAAACCCTTAATGATTTCACTAAAATTATGTAACAAAAATGTAATGATATTCCGCAGACAAATCTACGGCTTATGTCACCTCATCTCATTGCTTGGTTACGAACTATAAACCTAAATTGACCTTGAAATATTGTGTAATCGGCTTTAACTTTTTTTTAAATACGTGTATATAATGAATAATTTGCAGTGAAATAAGCATTTTTTTTAAAAATTTTGTGGAATACGCCACTCCTCGGACGAACGCGTCATATATGCTAAACCTAAGAAGAAATAAAAAAAAAAGAGATCACCATTTTCAGAAATAAATCTCGTGAAAATAAACACGATAGCCTACGTGATTGCGGGATATGACATTTAAACGAAATTGAAGAATATATTCTAAACCAGTAATCATAGCATCAATGAAAAACAGTGATTCTTATCAGAAACGTCCTTAAAGACATAGAATTAAAAACAGGTTATTTGTTTATGTCTCTGAGATGAGATATTATGATTACTTACATTATTTACATTATTCGGACTGTTATCCTCATCTTCATTGCCATATTCACATCGTAGCTGCTGCCGAGACTTTTCTAGTTGTCTACATATTTTTGGTATATCGGGTCCGTACCGATTCTTCAATATCAGTCTATATCTATGAGATGAGGTATTATGATTACTTACATTATTTAGATTATTCGGACTGTTATCCTCATCTTCATTGCCATATTCACATCGTAGTTTCAGCCTTGACTTTTATCGTTGTATCTATATTTAAAATTTATCGGGTTCGTACCGATTCGTAAATATCTGTCTATATCTCTGAGATGAATTATTATGATTACTTACATTATTTACATTATTCGGACTGTTATCCTCATCTTTATTGCCATATTTACATCGTAGCTTCTGGTGAGACCTTTCTAGTTGTCTCCATATTTTTGGTATATCGGATGCGTACCGATTGTTTAATATCTGTCTATATCTCTGAGAATAAGTATTATAATTACTTACATTATTTATATTATTCCTTCTGCTATCCTAATCTTCATTGCCATATTCTAGGCACATAGAACTAGAACAAACTACCCCGGTTAAAGAAATTAATATTCGGTTCGAAATTCTAATCACCTGAAGATGGCCGGAACGTACAATGGCCGAAATGCTTTGAATATGGCAATGGTGTTGAGGATAAGTCCGATTATGCAAACAATGTAATACCCTTTGTCGTTATGAAAAGTCTAGGAGCCTGCAAAGTTCTTTTCAGTTTCAATCATCCCCAACACGTTTAGCCTTGTGCCAGACTATGATAATCAAATGCGTGTCAATAAGGTTTTAGCTATATCTTATTTCCTCCTTACATGCCAAGATTGTTATTTTGAATATTTCTGCAAACGTTGTTGAAATTTCTCTATTTTTTTCATATTTTTTTTACTGTTTTTTCCCCACGCCCATCTATAAACACAAAACAGAAAATGAATTCAGAATTCCTTCAGAAAACAATCTCGAGTCAAAATAGAAACTTTTTTTTTTATATATATATATATATATTTCTATTACCTTTTTTTGCCATCTACTAGCCAACAAACCAATATCTGAATGGATGGCGCCATTTTTACGCCATTAAAACCCATCAAAATGGTTGACGTGAACTGCGGAAATATCACACAACACATCAAGAAACTCGAGATTACAAAATGACGGAACTGCATCTCTTCCTTCTGGTGTCAACAAAAGCATATTTATTGCGCGTCCATATAAAAACACGCTCATACACACACACACACACACACACACACACATATATATATATATATATATATATATATATATATATATATATATATATATATATATATATATATATATGCAATACTAGTAGAAAATACAAACATAATAACCTCAAGAAAAAAGATTAAAAATGATGGAAGCCTTACTAATAAAAAAGAAAAAGCCAACAGAAGAATTTGCTATCAACAATTAAACATTTCTGGGTACTTTGCTGCTGCTCGAACAGACAAAATAGAACACTATTTACATTATTCGGACTATTGTCCTCATTTTTGTTGCTATATTTATTTCAACATTTTGACCATTGTACGCTACAGCCTCCTTCAGGGGGTTGGAATGTCGAACTGAACCCTTTATTACGCTCACGTGGGCTGGAACGTAAAACGGCCAAACTTTGTAATGTATTTGGCGATAAAGATGAGGACAATAGTCCGAATAATGTAAATAGTGTACATAATACCTCATCTCAGAAATATAGACAGATACTAAAGGAGCGAAACGTTCTAATAAATATGGCGACAAAGATGAGGACAATAGTCCGAATAATGTAAATAGTGTACATAATACCTCATCTTAGAAATATAGACAGATACTGAAAGGCCGAAACGTTTTAATAAATATGGCGACAAAGATGAGGACAATAGTTCAAATAATGTAAATAGTGTACATAATACCTCATCTCAGAAATATAGACAATTCCCAGTCCTATTTTTATCTGTCTATATTATACATGTAATAGATAGGTTCTTTAAAGAAAAAAAAATCGATAAATCCGATCAAAAATCGATAAATTCAATTTTTTTCCTCCGATTTCATTCAAACTCGGTATGTAGGTTACTTACATCATGACGAGCTCAAATATGCGTTATTTTTTTTATTTCTACGACACTGCGCTTAGCGAAATACCGGAAAAAAATAAAAATTGATTTCAGCACAAATCGATTTCAACACAAATTTTAAACTAAAACTCCATCAGTTATCAAACAATCTAATACAAACTTCATTCAATTGTAGCCAACAATAAGTTGATTGTTTAAGTCATTTAACTTGATAATTAAGTTCCCCCCATATCGCAAAACCCCGTGTAAATAGCGAAAAATGGCGATTTTTACTCGTTTCTTTCTTATTTTCATTGATCTTTCAACTAATTTTCATCAACCATATCAATTGCTTTATAAATGTATCCTCTTTTACATCCCTTGTAGCACAACGACAAATTGAATTTCAAAAACTCCAAAATATTTGTTGTCTGCCTGTTTTACCCCTTAATGTCCTCGGCTAACTTCGATTGAATAAATACAGACTACTTCTGTTATATCAGTAACTGCATTAATTCAAAATGTTTTTTAATCAAGGCGATTTTTTAAAAGAAAACGTTAGGAGGCCAATTGATAAAAATCGCCTGTGGATAGCGTAATGTTGAAACCAAGGTAGCGGATTCAACTTGCTAATTTTTAATGTATATATATACAGGGTGTCCCCAAAAAACGGGAACATTTTAACAATCCAATAAAACCAAGAGTGATGGAAGAAAAATATTTAATTCATAGTAATTGAAAGCTTACAACATGCCATTTAAGAAACAATGATGGAATTTTCATTTTTTTTTAATTACGTCCTGTAGATGGCGTCCTCCTGTACGAATGCATTCTTGAAATCTGCTGTTAAGATTCCTCATTGACTGGGATACTGTGAATTTCATTCTCGTTACTAAAATGGCGAAATGTTTACTTGCTCAAGGTCACTGTCTCGCAGTGTTACCACTTGCTCATGTCTGGCAAGACGCACTTAAAAAATTCCTATTTTTTGGGGTTACCCTATATATATATATATATATATGTATATATATTATAATATTATTTTTTTAAAAAATATGATTCCTTCGCTACATATGAGTTCTCATGTTTCAAAAGCGAGAGCCGAGAACCGCAATATAATTTTTGAAATTAAGTTGAATTAAGGTGTCTGGTCTCGCTTCCTCGTCAAGCGAGAATTTTGGAATAAGCTATCTTATATATATATATATATATATATATATATATATATATATATATATATATATATATATATATATATATATAAAAGTGAACATAGAAGTCAACACTTAGAGGCGACAGTCTGTTTCATGCTAGATGCAATCATCGGATGGCCCGATGATTGCATCTAGCATGAAACAGACTGTCGCCTCTAAGTGTTGACTTCTATGTTCACTTTTATATTTACACACGCTCTATCTCTGATATTGAGCACCTTATCCCATAAATATAGCACACTTTAAGACTATATTTCTTTATATATATATATATATATATATATATATATATATATATATATATATATATGTGTGAGTGTGTGTGTGTGTGTGTATGTGTATGTGTGTGTAATGTGTGTATTGCAACACAACGCTAAAAAAAACCCACCTAACAGGCACACAGTTGAAGATAGTTCTTGAACATTGCTATGCCATCTCGTATGAATAAAGAAAAATTCTTTCAAAACGCTAATATTGTACATCGTTATGACAGAATAATACAGAATCCTTCCTCAGCCAACGCCACCAGACTAAAAGCTATTAAAAAGAATGAAAAGCAATAAGCGGGCGGGCTTCTGTCAAGATATATTTGTTCCTATTCAGGATTTTTGCTGTAAGCGAGCACCCTGTCATAAATAACACATTTTTCATGGAATTCGTAAAAATTATATATTCGGTTTCCTCTTGTTTAACACCTCCGTCCTTCCATACATTAGAGTTTTATTTTCTCGTTTTTCATCCGATGGTCGTTCTCAAAGTAACACCTCTTATTTATTATCACCGACACAAACAACAGAGGGAACAGGCATAAACATCGTTGCATACAGTATATCTTCAGAAACTATATATATATATATATATATATATATATATATATATATATATATATCTAGATTATGCAAAAAATGCCAAATTAACTCATATGGGGACAGATCTATTTCAACCAACGATAAGTACGTTTAGTCGCATTCAACCCCGGTGTATAGACAGTGCTCGTGTTAGAATCAGAGATTTAAAATTTAATTTTGACAGCAGTAGAAAAAAATTGATACAGAACCTACGCATTTCAACGACTCGGCCAAACAAAATGCCCGAGATGGTGTTAAGGAGAGGGTGGATTGTACAGCAACAGATTTATTATATATATATATATATTTTATATATATATATATATATATATATATATATATATATATATATATATATATAGCGTGACTCTTCGGCAAAAGCGAATTGAGTCCTGTCGGTCACTGTGTGTTTATCTAAAAATAAATAGGCTAAAAATTCAACTTCATCCCTGCCGTGCGTCGACGGCTTAATGGTAGAATTTCCGACTGACACCAATTCAATCGGGTTTGGATCCTAGCTAAAGGCAACCGGACGTCTAGACACACTGAAGAGCTGTGATACAGCGAAACAGTCTCTCTGTGGATGACAATAATATATATATATATATATATATATATATATGTATATATATATATATATATATATATATATATATATATATATATATATATATATATATATATATAATCTGACTTAAATTTTGTGGACTGGCACCGAAACGCAAACAAAGAACTACCAAATAGAGAAGCCTCATCACTTGATGAATATCAACAACGGCAACAACGAAAACGTATGTCGTACGTGTCTGAATATATATATGTATATATATATATATATATATATATATATATATATATAAGTTCGAAAAAAGTTGTTTTGGCTTTATGTGCTGTTTCCTTAAGTATACAAATTTTCCAATGGTGCTCCTTGTCTATATGCTAGGCCACAAAAATTTCCTGTGCCGACCAAGCATAGAAATAAATACAATATGGGAACTAGTAATAAGGAGTGCCAGAGAAAAGCGATAATAACAAAAAAGTTGCATTATAAGCTCTGCTAAAAACATGAAATGATAACAGCAAAAAAACTGCAATATGACCACTGGTAAAAATGGTTGCTGAAGACATTAGGTTTATAATATCCAGAAAACCATACACAGATCTCCTCAAGGACACATGGCACAGTGGATAAAGTCGTTGGTTAGATCCAGTGACAGGACCTAAAGTGTGTGTAAAGTGTGTGTAAAGTGTGTGAGTTCAATACCTGGTTAAGGCATTGGAGAACTTTCAGAGGGAAAATTAACTGATAACTGACATCGATTAAAGATGGCACGTGGAACTAGAACAGTCTATCACTTTGAGCAAAATAAAGGGTTCAATTCGACATTACAACCACCAGAGCGTACAACGGCCAAAACGTTGTAATAAATATGGCGACAAAGATGAGAACAATTGTCCGAATAATGTAAATAATACATAATCTCAGAAATATAGACAGATATGTAGACCTTGTAAATGAACAAACCAATACCCAAGGAAAAATAAGGGATAAAAAAAGAAAGAAAACAATCGACCAGAATCCAAAGCAAAAGTAAGTAAGTAAAGTGCTCAATACACTAAGTAGAGTAAATTTAACTATGAACCTAAAGAGCCAGGTAAACCTACATAAGTTTCACCTAGAGGGTACGCTGACGATCCGCGTAGGTGAAACCTGGGTAGATTTGACTGGCTCTTTACGTTCATAGTATATATATATATATATATATATATATATATATATATATATATATATATATATTTCACAACAAAATCCATAGTTATCTCATATGGAGATAGATCCATTTCAATGGACTGTGTTCCTGTGGGAATTAGGGATTTAAAATTTAACTTTGACACCTGTCTCCACTTGTATTATATACCAACGATCTACATTTGTGGACTGGTGCTACCAAATCGCAAACAAAGTACTGTACCAAATTAGAGTAGCCACATCATTTGAGGAATATCAACAACAGCAACAACTAAAATTGATGGCACAGAGAAAATATTATAATCAAGATGTTGACATTCCACACTACTTCAAATAAAAGATTGGGAAGGAAACCTCCACCAATATTAGAAAGAGCGATAACTGGTACTGGAGTTGAGAAACCTCTCTTCCTGAAAAGTTGTTTTAAAAATACATTCTATACAAATTTTAGCAGACTTCTCTTCGGCCAATGAAAGCAACATATTTCCTTATAAGGAAACAATTATATTACCAAACAACACGACGAACTGAAATATTAAGGAAACTGTAAAGAAAGATCAGTACCTGAAGATTGCATTAGGCATGAAACACGGAGTCGTATCGTACTGTCGGCGTAGGCTATTATATATCTTTATTAATATTTACTTAATATCTCCGTTATTGAGCCTTGGAAACTATACATATATATATATATATATATATATATATATATATATATATATATATATATATATATATATAAGAAGAAGAAAGAACAGTAAGATATATAATCCGGTGTTCTTATTGATTTTTATTTTTACAAAACAGTGCTCAATGTAAATTTACAGAGCATAAATATTACAAATTAAATGATTTAAAATATGGTTTCTTCGCTACACCGGAATTACCATGTTTCAAATACCGAAGCTAAAAACTTCAATTTTAATTATATAATTAAATTAAAAGCAGTAGTTCTGTTTCATCTTCAAGCAAATTTTGGAATAATATTTATTCCTACAATAGTACAAAATGTGGCACAGGGCCAAAAAGGGTTTTGGGGAATAACTTACTTTTAAATTTACTGAGTTTTATACGCACATACAATTCATAATTTTTGTTTCCAAGAATACAGAGAAATCTAATCATTTAGACAGGTCGATAGCATATTCATTTTTATTAACTATTATTGTATCATACAATAATGCCCATTTTATTAACTATTATTTTATCATACAATAATGTTCATTTTTATTAACTATTATTGTATTATACAATAATGTTTATTTTTATTAACTATTATTGTATCATACAATAATGCTCATTTTATTAACTATTATTGTATCATACAATAATAGTTATTAAAAATGAACACGCTACCGTCCCTCTATCTAAATGATTGAATATCTCTGTTAATTTTTTGCTTTTCTTGCATCTGGATAAATTGAAATTCCATTTATTGTTGTTTTTTGGTCTGAAGAGAGAGGTTCCTGAATATATGAAATAAACTGTTACCTGTGGATTTTTAAGGACGCTGCTTCCATTACACACACATATATATATATATATATATATATATATATATATATATATATATATATATATATATATATATAAGCAAATGTGTGGATGTAGATCCGACGGTATGATGAAAATGTGGAAAAGACAAAGCAAAATCCGAATATGTGAGTTTACTGTTTTTTTATTTTGTTTTTGCTTTTGTTATTCTGTCGACGTCAGACGTTTCAAATAGATCTTCTTCAGGACATGGTTAATGGAGACATATTTATATTAGATTTAAGTTAGATGAAGAGACGATATATACAGGACTGGTCAGAAACAGAAAAACTGAAATTCTAAAGTCAGAGTATTTGCAGCTGAAAGTGTGCCTCTCTCCACCTTTGATGTAGTAGTAGTAATCGGTATGTTGTTATGTCCTGATGAAGGAACTCTGTGAATTTTCAAGGCTTTATGCTTAGCGCCGAGTATTAATTGTCTCGGATACGAAAGGCTCGAGAAGGTATCCTCGATAATCCTATTGGCCGCATCTTTCTACCGAATAATCCTCTGACCGAACACATCTCCAACAATCTAAACGCGCTAAAAATTAAAACTACTACATTACCCACTAAAACTATCTGCAGTATATTAAACAATACCAGCAGACAGCATATTACATCCGATGTTTGCCATGTAGAGACTGCAACTTGAGTTATGTAGGCGAGACAAGGAGGTCATTGAAATCTCGCATTTCCGAACATAAACGAGATATTCGCCTCGGTAATCTTAGCAATGCTTTGCTTGTACACATAGCCAAATCTGATCACAATTTTGATTTCGACTCTGTGAAGATTTTAAAATATATCCACAATAAAAACCTTAGGCAGATTTACGAGGCTGGCATGATAGTCACCTCACACACAATAAACACCCGACAAGGTTTCTTTAATATATCAAGTTTTCTAGCAAGATTAATGCTTGACAAACGTACCGATAAGCTATAGTTTTAAATAGGTCCCCCCCCCACTTTCCACTTAGGATAAAATCTCTTCCCTGGGAGCAGGTTTTCGTAGCGCCGCCCACGTGACGCCAGCGTATCCGACTCCAAGAAAGAATACTCTGACTTTAGAATTTCAGTTTTTCTGTTTCTGACCAGTCCTGTATATATCGTCTCTTCATCTAACTTAAATCTAATATAAATATGTCTTCATTAACCATGTCCTGAAGAAGGTCTATTTGACCGAAACGTCTGACGTCGACAGAATAACAAAAACAAAAACAAAAACAAAATAAAAAAACAGTAAACTCACATATTCGGATTTTGCTTTGTCTTTTCCACATTTTCATCATATATATATATATATATATATATATATATATGTGTGTGTGTGTGTGTATATATATGTATATACATATATATATATATATATATATATATATATATATATACACATACATACACACATACATACACACACACACACACATATATATATATATATATATATATATATATATATATATATATATATATATATATATGGATATACATAGTTCAAGAAATTCGTTTTGTAGGGATTAATCTTTGTATTTGTTATGAGCAGAAATCCTTGGAGTATTTAATCATATTTTTTATACAGACCCCCAGTTACCGATAATTTGATCTGAATTGTAAAATAAAAATCCAATAAAACTAAGACATCATTAAGTAGAATACCTTTTAATTGCTTTTATGAATAATATATATTAAGGACCCTATTGTTTTTAAAGAAAGATTTTCGATAGAAATAATGAAAAAACTACAAAAAAGATAAAAAATCTTAAAAAATATATAAAAAATGAAAACAATTCTTATAAAAATTCAATTAATTTTTATAAGAATTGTTTTCATTTTTTTAAAATTAATTCGAATAATTTATAAACTTTTAACTCTTTTAAAACTGTATTTATTTGTACCGGTGATATTGTTATTAAGTTAAAATTACATTTACTAATCATAAATGAATAAATAAAAAAAATTACGACAATTCAGCGAACACAGTATTTTAAAAAGAACGTGCTGATTTTTGGAAATACGGATGGACATAAGCGACATTATCAGAAACTAGGAGAGGTAACTATAGTAAATTTAAAGACAAAATACATAAAATTGAATAAAATATTAGATTACTTAGAATATATTCCTAATTTTTAAAGATAACTGAGTAGTTAAGAAATTATATGAGAAAGGCGCTAACGCGATATTCGTCAAGGCATCTTTACAGATATTTCACCCCGTAGAAAAACATTTCAAACATAATATCACCAATCTGTATGTTAAAAAATGCTTTTCTGCGATATTTTCAAGTAAAACTTAGTAATACTTGTTTAACATCAAATTCAGTAAGTTATGTACTATGCGTGATACACGCTTAGGCGATCATGTATCTTTCGATGCATGACTGACGAGGCAGATTTTTTCGCGCAGTAGGTTGTCATTTCTTTCTGCGGTAGACCAGTTGCCATCCAAGGCTATAGAACCCTGTCTGCCCTGCTATTTACCCATAGATGTGGGGAGAAGATAGGATCCATGTCTTTTCCAAGGGTATTAGCACGTCAGTCTGTCAGTTATGAGCCATGCGTGATACATGCTTAGGCGATCATGTATCTTTTGTTACATGACTGACAAGGCAGATTTTTTCCCGCAGTAGGTTGACATTTCTTTCTACGGTAGATCAGTTGCCACCCAAGGCTATAGAACCCGGTTTGTACTGCTATTTACCCATAGCAGGGGTGGAGAAGAAGCGGTTTCTTACCTTTCCCAGCGGTAGTAGCACGTCAGTCTGTCAGTTATGAGCCATGTGCGATACACGCTTAGGCGATCATGTATCTTTAGATACATGACTGACGAGGCAGATTTTTTTCCCGCAGGAGGTTGTCATTTCTTCCCTGGTATTTCTACGGCAATAAAACATCCGTAGAAATTCCCCTATCGCTCAAAGCTTTAAGCTTAACAAATTTAGGTAAATATTGCAATAACAATCATAAATATGAATGCTGGTCGTTTATTTAAGAAGTGGGTACAAATGAAACGACATGGCAATACAATATCTGGAGAAATTCCCCTTTCGCATCGTTAAATATTTTAGCTTTACAACTTTAACAAAATATTGCAATAACAGGAATGCTGGTGATTATTTTAACTAACGCCTTTATTCACAGTGCCATGTGCCCTCAAGGCGTTGGTTAGACCCAGTGACAGGACCCAAAGAGTGAGAGTTCAATACCCGATTAAGGCAGTGGAGAAGTTTCAGAGGGAAATTAACTGGAGATCAATGATAACTGATATCCATTAAACATGGCACGTGGAACTAGAACAGTCTACCCCTGTATGCGAAATAAAGGGTTCAGTTCGACATTCCAACCACCTGAAGAAGGCCGGAGCGTACAACGGCCGAAACGTTGTAATAAATACGGCGACAAAGATGAGGACAATAGTCGGAATAATGCAAGTAATGTACATAATACCTCATCTCAGAAATATAGACAGAATAAAATATGGAATAAAAACAAGAAACGAACTTACACCAACATATATAGACAGACAGAGTTTGTTTCTGAAAATCACTGTGTAAAATGTTTATATTAACAGAAATGTCTCAATATAGACTACAGAAGGGGAATAACAGTGTGAGTTCAATACCCGGTTAAGGCAGTGGAGAACTTTCAGAGGGAAATTAACTGGAAGTAACTGACAACTGATATCCATTAAACATGGCACGTGGAACTAGAACAGTCTACCCCAGTGAGCGAAATAAAGGGTTCAGTTCGACTTTCTTTCTAGGTTTATTTCATTTTCTCACTGAAACCACGTCGTGTCTTTTCCTATGTTTCCATAGGATCAAAACGGAATAATCCATTATTTGTGAGATATTGGCTGCAGACTTCAAACACTTCTTTCTTTCTTTCATTTTTTTCACTGAGATCAACTAATGGACTCTTCCGATCAAATCGGAATTGTACATTACTTATTAGGTATTGGCAGGGTGTCACGGTCGTGCGAACCAGCGAACGGAGAAACAGACACAATTGTTATGGGGGGGGATCTTTGAATTTTCTTCACTGCAGAATTGCAATTTGTCTATTATTTTCTTCATTTTTTTTTTTCATTTATTCTTTATACATTCGTCGTATGAGATGCAGTAATTTTGCATTTCTTAAATGAATTATTGCACATGATGCATTTCTTGATTCACTCCCGCCGCTTTCCATCGCGACTGGTTGCTCATTATTTCACGTTAGATATGCAAAGACAGGCGAGAAATAACGAATAATCCTTCGCTTTTATGAGGTAGTGTGGAATGATGGATAACGGCTTGGACTGAGAAACCGGAGATTCGAGTTCGAATACCAGCCGAGTTCCTTACATTCACTTACGTTCGATTAACCTTGGGAAAGGTACAACCCAATCACTTCTCCCCGCATCTGTTGGCAAATAGCAGGGCATACTGGGTGCTATAGCCTTGGTGGCAACTGGTTTAGTATAAGAACAACCGTGAATTCCAACCCACAACTATGGGTTAAATGTCCCATTATCAAGAAGGGGCACTTTCAACAAGAAGGCATCGTATTTACATCCGGGTTTTTATGAGCTTTCATTCCGATACATTAAAGGATGAGATATAATATCTCGCCAGGGGCTAATTATGTATTTAAATTTCAAATCCATTCTTAGCGGTCGTAAATATCGATCTGGTGCTTGCGATAAATTTTGAGATGAGTAACGAAACAAGATTAAAAAAAAAAAAAAAAAAAGGAGGTTTTATCGAATTTATTACTAGTGATGGCATAAAAGCAGTATCCCCTGCGTTTGGTTGTAAACACAGACCTCAAGTTCTGTGTTTTATAAGTAAATTAAAGCAGAAACTTGCCAGTGGGTGTGCGTGATGCCACGGAGCGGTCGCTTCTTACAGTAATGGATATTTTGGATTTTACCACCATTTTTCTCCTCCCGTTGACGCATGCGCATACACCAAATCTAATCCGGGCGGTCCCGATAACCAAAATAATTCTCTGCATTTTTTTTTTTTGTTTTTTTTTTTTTTGTTAGAGAATTAGTTGAGTTGTATCGCCAGGATTCATATTCTCCAAAGAAGGGGAGAAAATAGGAAACAAAAAAATGAATCTATCTATCTATCTATCTATCTATCTATCTATCTATATATATATATATATATATATATATATTATATATGTATATTATATATATTATATATGTAAATTATATTATATATATTACATATATATATTATTTATATTATATATATCTCTCTCTATATATATTATATATTATATATGTATATTATATAATATATATATATTATATATATATTATTTATATTATATATATCTATATATATTATTTATATTATATATATATTATATATATATACATATATATATTCTTTCTTTTATTTCCTATTTTATATATATATATATATATATATATATATATTTCTATTTTACACACACACATACACGCACATACACTTATATATATTCTTTCTTTTATTTCCTATTTTATATATGTATATATATCTTCTATTTTACGCACACACACATCTATATATATATATATATATATATATATATATATATATATATATATATATATATATATATATATATATATATATATATATATACATATATATATATATATATGCACACACACGTTTTAGGATTGGTTTTGTTTTTCCTTTTTCAGCACTTACATGTACAATGTGTAAAACCATGCAAGAAATTTGCAGTTCTACTAATATCGAAAGTAAAACATTAAAATATTTGAGCGGAAAATCGGAAAATCTATAAAACCCAGTTTCTTTTTTCTTCATTTGAGTAAAAAGAACGAGAAGAAAAAAAAAAGAAAAGAAAAATCAGAAAGAAAGAAAAAAAAAACAGTGAAACGTTTGAGAAATAGAGTAAAAGTTATGTTCTTGTAGAAAGTCAGGAATAAAAAGCGTGATTTGTTTTAGGATCGTTTTTCGGAAAAATAAAAATGACTGACCAACTCTGTGCATGGCGTATATATTCTTAAATGATTTTCCTCTTTACATAACAGATAAATAATATTCCTTCGTCTGCTGCGAGGAAAGATGCTACTCTCTATCTTGGTAGACAATTTTTCCCGCCCGAAATCTATCTATATAATAAATGCGAATGTCTGTGTGTCACAATTATTTCAACTTTACTCTTAGAGGCCGTAGCCCAACATATCATACCATTCTGGAATCAAACTGACTCCGTGAGCAAATTAAAAACATTCCGGACCCTATCTTTAACCGCAATCGTGAAATTTTGGATTCTCAACTTTCCATTACTGCGATTGTGTTCGGACTCCGCCGTCTTTGCTTCTACTGATAAAAAACAATTAAAGGGACACAATTCTGTAACTTTCAATAGCTCATGTTCATATGTAAAAATCAGTTCAGTTATATGCCAAGCGTGATACACCCTTAGGCGATCATGTATCTTTCGATACATGACTGACGTGGCATATTTTTCCCGCACTGGGTTGCCATTTCTTTCTGTTCTAGACCAGTTGCCATCCAAGCCTATAGAACCCGGTCTGTCCTTCTATTTATCCATAGCTGCGGGGGTGGGGAAGAAGAGGATTCTTACCTTTCTCAAGGGTATTAGCACGTCAGTCAGTCAGTTATGTGTCATGCGTGATACACGCTTTGGCGATCATGTATCTTTCGATATACGACTGACGAGGCAGATTTTTTCCCCGCAGTAGGTTGCCATTTCTTTCTGCGGTAGACCATTTATCATCCAAGGCTATAGAACCCGGTCTTTCCTCCTATTTATCCATAGCTGGGGAAAGAAGAAGAGGATTCTTACCTTTCTCAAGGGTATTAGCACGTCAGTCAGTCAGTTATTTGCCGTGCGTGATACACGCTTAGACGATCATGTTTCTTTCGATACATGACTGAAGAGACAGATATATTTCTCCTGCAGTAGGTTGCCATTTCTTTCTGCGGTACACCAATTTTCATCCAAGGCTACTGCTATGGGTCCTTACCTATAACTACAGAATGAACTCTTCCTAACACTATGTATACTCCGCCTCTCAAGAGAGAGAGGGGGACGAATCGAGTCGAGTCGATAGTAGTTCACTCGAAACCAGACTGACAGTCATACTAACACCTTCCACATCTTGTATTATTATTATTTCGTGTAATATATCTTCGTTATTTCTACTCTTGTGTTTGTGTTGTTCTTCCTTGGTCCTAACCTGGACCATAACATCTATAGAACCCGGTCTGTCCTGCTATTTACCCATAGCTGGGTGGAGAAGAAGAAGGTTCTAACGTTTCTCAAGGGTATTAACAAAAAAGAATGTAATGGAGGAGGCACGGTGGAGTAATGGATAGCGGCTCGGATTGAGAAAATGGAGAGCCGAGTTCGAATTCCAGTCAGATACATTACATTCACGTACGTGCTAATACCTTTGGGAAAGATTTGAATGCCATTCTTCTTCTCACAGCTATTATTATTTACGAATTTACATGTCCGTTAATAACTGTGTTCTTGATCAAACCAAGTTCACAAATAATCATATTGGATATACTACAACATGCCTAACAAGAAGACTCACGTTACATCTCTATAACCATAGTTCAAATTTTTAAGCATACATTCGCAACATTCTCGTTGATAATGCAAATAGCTTCATCCATATGTAGAAAGCGCTAAACATAATAAATAAAAAAATTAAAAACTATATATAAACTATGAACACGGCCCAAATGTGGGGACCATGTTTGTAAAATAAACATTCCTATAAGTCCAGATACATACATAAAACAATCTATACATTCAGTTAAAAGAAAAAACAAAATCATCCTTGATAATGGCTGAAAGTGTTGCCAAAAACGCTCGGACATAGAAAACATTCGGACAATTACACGACGAAATCCAAAGTGAAAACATATGGGTGGGGTATAGATCTATTTCAACGAACGAAAAGCACGTTAGTTATATCTAACACCGGTGTACAGTCTGTCCGTACAGAAATTAGAAATGTATAAATTTAATCCTGACAGCAGTCAACAAATTGATACAGACTTTATCCATTTCAATTTTTCAGTCAGACGAGTTGCCAGAGTTGGTGGTAATGAGAGGGTTGAAACTATAAGCTTTAGAGGGAAGGGGTTTTAGAAAATTAACTCGGATATTGACCTAGTGACATTAAATTGGTGCTATATGAAGAAAGAAGTGTGAAATGAAACTAAAAGAGGGCCGAAAAGGTAGTTATATAAAAATTATTACATATAAAAGAAAAGTTAGGTTCTTTCTTTAAAAAAATAAGAATTTATATTTAAAAACGGGATATATATGCTCTGTTATAATAAATATATTGAAATTATTGTGTGGACCAGTTTTAATATTTGATCCTACTAGGATCCACTTGGATTATATACCTGTACATTGGATTATTACCTGTACATATATAGGCAGTAATCTTTCTATTAAGATGATCATTTATTAAATATGGCAGACATGGTAGATTAAATTATTTTTTTTTTATTTAGTTTTTCCAGCATCCTTACGTTTTTACGTTGTGTAGGAGTTAAGGATTACAGTAATTTCCCATGATTGTGATTGGCCCAAGCGATTTCGTCCACTTCCTTAGCCATTTTCAATGAGGTTTTGTTTATGGCGTTGTTATTTTTCTTTCTGTTTTTAACTGTATATTTTTCATTATATTTTTGTTTTCTTTTGAGTAGTAACGCACACCTGCACACCTATAAACCGTAAAGATGCTGGAATATATATATATATATATTTATGTAGTAATAAAAAGAAAGAACAGTAAGAAATATAATCCGTTGTTCTTATTGATATTTTTTATTTTTACAAAACAGTGCTCAATGTAAATTTACAGAGCATAAATATTATAAATTAACTGATTTAAAATATGGTTTCTTCGCTACACAGGAATTACCATGGTTCAAAAACCGAAGCTAAAAACTTCAAATTTAATTATATAATTAAATTAAAAGCATTAGTTCTGTTACATCTTCAAACGAATTTTGGAATAACTTATTTTTAAATTTAAGTTTTAAACGCACATACAGCTCATAATATTTTGTTTCCAAGGATATAGAGAAATCCAATCATTTAGACAGGGGCGGTAGCGTGTTCATTTTTATTAACTATTATTGTATCAATTATGAGTTAGGTTCGAAAAAGAGGTTAAGTCTAGGTTGGGTAGGGATGCATTTTTCAACGAATTTTGACATCCGTTCAACGAATGTCGTCTGTTTTTATTTTTATAAACGACAAAAAATTTTCGGCAATTTTTCCCGTTAAATTCGTACTTGTATGCACAAAGATTCTTTCTAAAAGAGGTGTTTGGGTTAGAATACGTTATATTGAACTACAATTTTAAAATATTATTTTTACTCTTAATTACTAATTGACTATATTTCTTTTTAAAACAAATAAATGTAATAGAATTACTTAGATTATTTAAAAATTATTATTAAATATCAAATATAAGTATGTATATTTTTATTTTTTATAAACTTAGTAATATATAGTTTCTCATGTATGCACAAAGGACATGGGTCATTTAATGACCTACATATTCTAACTTTTCTTATTAATTTCCTTTTTACTGTATGTGTTTTATTGGTTTCTTTTAAGTGCCAGAAATATTTCGATATGGGCCTCTGATTTCGGTTATATATATATATATATATATATATATATATATATATATATATATATATATATATATATATATATATATATATATGTATATGGGGAGCAGACTATGTTTTAGACAACTTTCGTTAAATATATCAGACAAGGAAAATTTAATTAGTTTTTTATTTAATTTTTCTAGCATGTTTACGTTTTTCCGTTTGTTGAGAGTAGGGGACTACACAAATTGTACATAAATTTGATAGGAGCATTCATTTCTGGCCTTCACGTGTTCAAAGCAAAAAAATGACTTAAACAAACAAAAGATGAGAAGAAATTACCCCCCCCCCTTTACGAAGATATTTTTACACTGTTACTCCCACCAATCGGTAAAGCGTAAGGATCTGGAAAAACTAAACAAAAATCAAGGTTTCACGTAATAAAAATCATAGGGCGAAACAGATATATATTAAAAAAGAGTGCGGCAGAAATATCTCCCACCTATTCCTTCCAGGAATACTTCACACATAATGGTAAGACATTAGCTAGAAGGGGGCACCATCGGTCATAGCGCCTTCCAATTATGTGAGAGGTATTTCTGGGAGATATAACTGGGAGGACTTTCTGCCGCACCCTGTATTATAAGCTTTTATTCTTGCTACTTGCAATAATAGTGAAAACAAATGATAATGTTTCTCTTACAGATTATTCATAATTCATATTCGAAAAATGTATTGTTGAAAGACGAATCCAAGTTTTAACTTTTTTGCAATTGGAGGAGCGTGGAGAAAGACTGGAAAATTTAGGCGAATATACCGTAGACACAGAAATTTTATCTTTTACGTAAAAAAAAGAAGAAAAATGTAGATTTTATCGCCTCTCTTATATATATACATTGAACAATAACTATAACGCAGCTGACCATCATAGCAGGCAGACCTAATCGGATACGATCGGTCTGACAAACATCTTCTCCTTTTATGTACCGTGTCCCTTCAGGATTTAGGTGATCATGGCTCTCCACAACTTCATGTCTCTTGTAAATCTTAAGATGTTTTGTCTTTTTCTCCCCAACCATGTTCTGCCAACCATTTGCTCAAACCCGTGTTACCCGCTGATTTCTTCCGTCTCTCTTTCCCTCAGTCTGTCCCGTGAGTACCAGGTTCTCCAAGCCCATCTTTCTCATTACGTGACCTCAAAACTTCAACTGCCTCTTATTGATGTTAATTATAATTTTCCTTTTTGTTTCCATTCGCTCCAAAACCTCGTCGTTGCTCACATGTTCGGTCCATGGTATCCTCAGCATCCTTCTGTAGAACCACATTTCTGTTGCTTCAAGTTTTTTCCACATGGACCCTTATCCCCCCACTTAACAAGCACAAAAAAGCCAAGAACATAAATTCCGTAA
>OZ038518.1:7913106-7918106 GCA_964036315.1 Acanthosepion esculentum | reverse complement strand
AGGTTGGGTGACTTGGCTGCTTCGGTCTGGAAAAGCAATCTGGTAAAAAAACGTCTTTTATCCATTTATTTCTGTGATCATTTTCGGCCTGACGTGTTAGAACAGATATTTCAATTCTAATGAAATAAAATATCCCCATGACCTTAGAAAGTCTTCGTTTTCATAATAATTATACGTGTGTGTGTGTGCCAGCAGAAAAAAACAAGAACAGTAAATTAATCATCTACTATAATAAAATTTAAAACTGCTAACCTTGTTGCCAAAGATAATAATTCACCTGCAAAATCCAATTGACAGCGAACCAATATTATTTACGAAATGACATGCTCCGTAAGGAACTGTTTCTGACCAATCAAAATTTGCAAATAACTATATTGAATATGTTTAGTAAGAAAACTCATGTAACATCTATCTGACCATAGCTCAGTTAAAATACACATGGGAACCTGCCAAGCTCCAACCGTAATATACTTGTTGATAATACAACTATAATAGCATCATACATTTGTAAAAAAAAAAGGGGGCTAATAATAATGGAAGCACTATTAATAAAAACAAACACGCAATAAAATCAACTATGAACACGGCCATGATGTGCTGACCTTGTTTGGAGCATAAAACATTCTTCTAACTCTAGATACATACATAAAACAGTTCAACGAAAGATAAAATAATCCGTGATAATGGCTAAGATTATAGCAGAAAGCACAAGGATATATAAAACATTTGGATAATTTTTATATAATTTATTTCCTGAAAAAAAAAAAGAACACATGGAGAATTATATGACAAACTTAATCCCAGCAGCTTGCCAGTCGTTTTTAACAAATCTTTCACATATATAAATATAAATGTATCTCTGGGCAGCAAACTTTATTTTAGATGCTATGTTTCTTTAAATATGGTAAACAAAGAAAATTTACTTATTTAGTTTTTCCAGCGTTCAAACCTTATTGCCACTTGGTTGGAAGAAGAGAGGACAAATATTTTCAATAATTCTAATTGTCCCAAGCTCTTTCGACCACTTCTTTAGTCATTTTCAGGTGGGGGGATGTAGTGTTGTTAGTTTCCCCTCGTGTTTTGACTGTTTAAGTTGTATTTTAAGCGTCTATTCCAGGCCTTGGTGTGTTAAAAAAAAACCACAAAAATAAAACACAAATACTGCCAGCGAACGGATATCTGGAACAGATTCGAATGCTGACTGGTCGTTGACAGAAGATCGTCGAGAACGATGGACTTTATTTTTAAATAAATTAACGTTGGTCTTTCCTCCATAAAATTTTAATATTTTCTTTCTACCACCTAAGTGAGTCAGGACATTCTGGCTAACTCATTAGATAGATAGATAGATAGATAGATAGATAGATAGATAGATAGATAGATAGATAGATAGATATGAACAGACTGAGAACAGAGGAGTAAGAGAAACAGATAGATAGATAGATAGATAGATAGATAGATAGATAGATAGATAGATAGATAGATAGATAGATAGATAGATATGAACAGACTGAGAACAGACAAGGAGTGAGAAGAACAGATAGATAGATAGATAGATAGATAGATAGATAGATAGATAGATAGATAGATAGATAGATATGAACAGACTGAGAACAGACAAGGAGTGAGAAGAGCAGATAGATAGATAGATAGATAGATAGATAGATAGATAGATAGATAGATAGATATGAACAGACAAGGAGTAAGAAGAACAGATAGATAGATAGATAGATAGATAGATAGATAGATAGATAGATAGATAGATAGATAGATATGAACAGACTGAGAACAGACAAGGAGTGAGAAGACCAGATAGATAGATAGATAGATAGATAGATAGATAGATAGATAGATAGATAGATAGATAGATAGATAGATATGAACAGACTGAGAACAGACAAGGAGTAAGAAGAGCAGATAGATAGATAGATAGATAGATAGATAGATATGAACAGACTGAGAACAGACAAGGAGTGAGAACAGATAGATAGATAGATAGATAGATAGATAGATAGATAGATAGATAGATAGATAGATAGATAGATATGAAAATACTGAGAACAGACAAGGAGTAAGAAGAGCAGATAGATAGATAGATAGATAGATAGATAGATAGATAGATAGATATGAACAGACTGAGAACAGACAAGGAGTGAGAAGAACAGATAGATAGATAGATAGATAGATAGATAGATAGATAGATAGATAGATAGATAGATAGATAGATAGATAGACAAAAAGACTGAGATAGCTATCTAGATGTTGCGTTGGCCAGAAAGTCCTGACTCACTTAGGAAGCGGAAAGAAAAGAATAAATCTTGATCTTTGTCTAGTGGTATTCCCAAGGAGTATTGCATTTCGAGCTTCGTTCACACGGCCGCGCTGTCAAAGCTGTATTTCCAGCAGCTAGACCGCCTGTACGACACACTACTGAGAGAGTATCCTTCTTTGGTAAAACGGAGTCGGGCTTTGTTTGAGCAAGACAATGCGAGGCCACACACTGCCAGGTTGACTAAGGAAAAGTTCAAATAAATGGACAGTTTTGAGATTTTTCCACTTCTACCATTCAGTCCTGATGCTGCTCCGAGTGGCTCTCATCTATTCAGCTCAATGGCAAACTTTCTCTGTGATCAACACTTTTGATGAAGTGAAGGAAGCTTGTTTACACTATTTTGATTCAAAGCCAGCGAACGGGTATCTGGAACAGATCCAGATGCTGAATGATCGCTGGTGGAAGATCGTCGTGAATGATGGACTTTATTTTGATGTACGAGGGTGATTCAATAAATAAGTCGAATTTTTCGGTATAAGGACTTCTAATACAGATAGAAGCTTACTCTTTTTTATTTCTTTTGTTTAATTATTTTTCAGATGGATTTAAATTCTTTTGCAGATTTAAAATAAACTTTGAGAGTTTTGGCGATTAACAAAGATGGCCGACCAAGAAGCATGCTCCAGGATTGAACAGCGGTCAGTTATCAGGTTTTTGGTTGCTGAAGGGTGCAAACCAGTTGAAATTCATAGGAGAATGTCAACTGTGTATGGTGCCACATGTTTCAGCCAAAAAAATGTCTACAAATTGTTTAAAGAAGGACGGAGCAGTGTTGAGGATGAAGACAGGCCTGGGAGGCCTACAGAAGTGAGGTCTCCTGAGGTGATCGAATCAGTCAATGACCTCATTCAGTCTGACAGAAGGGTGACAGTGGATAACATTGCAAGGAATTTGAGCTTATATGTTGGGACAAACGCAGGGGTCATCAGTCAGAAGGAGTCATCTTACATCATGACAACGCTAGGCCTCACACAGCAGCCCAAACGGTGCGGACCATCAACGAGCTGGGCTGGGAACTGCTTCCTCATCCCCCTTACAGCCCAGACCTTGCCCCCTTTCACCTGTTTGGTCTCGTGAAAGCGTTCACGAGAGGCGCGAAGTTTAAAAGTGACGATGAAGTCAAAAGTGTTGTGAGCGACTGGCTGAGACATCAGTCCAAAGATTTTTACGCTGAGAGAATACGGAAGCTTGTGCACAGATGGGAAAAGTGTGTGACAGTGCTGGCAGACTACGTTGAAAAATAATTTTAAAAAAGTAAGCTTCTATCTGTATTAGGAGTCCTTATACCGAAAAATTCACCTTATTTATTGAATGACCCTCGTATTAATGTTGGTGTTTCCTCCATAAAATTTTGTTGTTTTCTTTCCGTTTCCTTAGCGAGTAAAAACCTTCTGGTGAACCTAATATTTAAAAAAGAAAAAATTGATACTTATCCATTTATTCAAATAATAATGCTGTACCATTATTACTTCCATACACACATATATATATATATATATATACCGTGACAATAGTGTGCCGCAGGACGACATTTAAATTTAGTAGTTGACAGTCATTATTCTGGGGGGTGGGGAATTGCTACGTTTTGTTCTGGCCCTGGTCTGATTGGTATTAATTACATTGATTGGTTACTGCCTCGTGAGGATATAATTAAATTGGATTTAAGGTCCCGTTTAGGATATAAATTTATGAGTCCAATATGAAATAATTTATACAATAAAATAAATTAGAAGACCTGATTGTTTTCTTCCCGCTTCCTAAGTGAGTCAGGATGTTCGGGCCAACCTAATATATACAGTAACATTTCTTCTTCACGTACATCTTCTTATAAAGCAGTGATTAAAAAAAAAACGTGTTTTCAGGCCTATTTCTTTTTAATATGATAATAATTATTGCATTGTAATTTGTTCTTGCAGAGCCGAGTACGTATGCCAATCGGTACGTTAAAATCACTTTCGCGAAAATCCCCTTGAGAAAGGTACGAATCCATCTCTTCTACAAGGTATGAGTTATGGATTTCGTTAATCGGACTGACTTCCTCATCTTGGTTGCTTTCCTCACAACGTTTCGGCCGTCTGATCCTCCGGCCTTCTTCAGGTGCATCTCGAACTCGGGAACCGTCGGTCTGGAGTTTCGAACCCAACCCTTTATTGGTACGGGGGTACCATGTTCTCGTTCCATTAAGGCCATCGCTGCTGCTACTACTGCTTGACGCCATCGTTGCTGCAGCTGTTGCTTCTATTATCGTTGTCACCGCTCTTGTTTGTCGCTGCCACTGTCCAAACAAGAGCGGTGACAACGATAATAGAAGCAACAGCTGCAGCAACGATGGCGTCAAGCAGTAGTAGCAGCAGCGATGGCCTTAATGGAACGAGAACATGGTACCCCCGTACCAATAAAGGGTTGGGTTCGAAACTCCAGACCGACGGTTCCCGAGTTCGAGATGCACCTGAAAAAGGCCGGAGGATCAGACGGCCGAAACGTTGTGAGGAAAGCAACCAAGATGAGGAAGTCAGTCCGATTAACGAAATCCATAGTGAAAACCCCTCATCCCAAAAAAATATAGACAATTACTAAGGTATGAGTTGAATAGCAGGGCAGACTGGAACCCATAGCCTTGTTTGGCAAGCAGTCTACCGCAAAAAGGTAACCTACTGCGGGAAAGATC
>OZ038518.1:7895606-7903106 GCA_964036315.1 Acanthosepion esculentum | reverse complement strand
AAAGTAAAAAGAGAAAGGAAGAAAGGAGAAGAAAAAATGAATATGAAAAGGAAGAAAGAAGGAAAAAAAGAAAAAGAAAAAAGGAACAAAGAAAGAAGAAGGAAAAAGGAAGAAAGGAGAAGAAAAAGGGACGGAACAAGAAAAAAGGAGAAATAGAAAAAAGAAGGAATAAAGGAGAAAAAAAAAGGACGAAAAAGATAAAAGAAGAAAAAGAAAAAAAGAAAGGAAAAGGATGGAAGAAAGGAGAAGAAAAAAGGACGAAAAAAAGAAAAAAAGAAGAAAAAGAAAAAAGGAAGAAAAAGGATGAGAGAAAGAAGAAAAAAGAAAAAGGAAGAAAGGAGAAGAAAAAAGACGAAATAACAAAAAAGAAGAAAAGGAAAAAAGAAAGAATAAAGGAAGAAAGAAAGAAGAAAGAAGAAAAAGGAAAAAGGAGAAAACTAAAACGAAAGAAGAAAAAAGGAGAAAAAGAAAAAAAGAAAGAAAAGAGGAAGAATGAAAGAAGAAAAAAGTAAAAGGAAGAAAGAAGAAAAAAACGAAAAAAGAAGAAAAAAAAGGACGAAAAAAGGAAAAAAAGAAAAAGAAAAAAGAAAGAAAACGGAAGAAAGAAAGAAGAAGAAAAAAAGAAAAAGGGAAGAAAAAGAAAGAGAGAAGAAAAAAGAAAAAAGGAAGAAAGAAAAGAGAAAAAGAAGAACTAGAAAAAGAAGAAATTTGCTATAAAGACAGCAAAATGTAATACGAACAAAATTATACATATTTAGTTTAATAAATTTGGTTTGATAAATGTATCGAAAGATCTAACTATTGTCTTTGAAATTCAGAAAAAAAAAACTGCTACGTTCTTTTGTACCTGCCCAAGTGCAGCTACAAATTCACATATATAAACGCAAATATTCCCTCGTTCGAGAAAATGGAGGAAGAAGGAAGATATCATTTCGAGACGTCTTTCTAAACTGAACGATGCCGGCAGGTCTTGCAGATATATACGCTACTAAAAATATTTACTTAAACATTACTGATCTGATAGCGAAAGGAGAACCCAGTCTGGAAACGCGTCCAATTAGTGAAGCATATGGAGAACAGATGGCGCGTGTAGGGCTATATGTAAGACAAGATGGAAGCACCGACGTGAGTTTGAAATTCGAAAGCACATCTTTTATTCCGTGAAAATCTTTTTCATTGTCCTTCCTTACATAGCACGCTAATTAGGGGATCATTAAAATGAAGTTCAGCATATTACATCTATGGATGTTATATAATTGTAAACATAAAACGAATATATATATATATATATATATATATATATATATATATATATATATATATATTCGTTTTATGTTTACAATTATATATATATATATATATATATATATATATATATATATATATATGGTTACGATGGCGGAAAATATATTATCGTCCGTGTATATTTCTGTCCATGCCTATGTGTGTTGAAGTGCTCATCCATACTCGCGTGCGTGTGTGTCTGTATATATATATATATATATATATATATATATATATATATATATATATATATATATATATATATATATATATAAATTATATATATATATATGTGGAGGTGTTTGTACGTGTGTGTGTCTGTAGAACACAAGATATAGGAAATGCATTTGCTTATATATATATATATTTTTATATATACTGATATATATATATATATATATATATATATATATCATTTGATCTGATGTATATATATATATATTTATTGCCTGTGTGTGTGCGAAATTGCTTCTTTATGATATATATATATATATATCATTTGATCTGATGTATATATATATATATATATATATATATATATATTGCTTGTGTGTGGGAAATTCTTTGTTTAAATTGCTTCTATATGATATATATATATATATATATATATATATATATATATATATATATAGAGAGAGAGAGAGAGAGAGAGAGAGAGCGTTTATTTTGTCAGAATGTCTGTGTGTGGGAAATTCTTTGTCAGAATGTTTTCATTAAGTCATATCTTATATAATTTAGAAAAGATTTTCCTACTTATTTTAAATAATATCCTCTTGTAATTTCATTTAAAAAATATATCTAAAAATCTCAATATTTACAACAGCGTATCTGTCCACATTCAAACTTTAGGGAAATTCTTGTTGAGAATACATCTACACTTTTTCATGAAAATAATAAAAAAAATGAGTAAAAATTCTTGAAGCTATCTATATTATAATATTCAAATCAACATTTAATAAAATGAATGCTGCATAAATATTTTTAAATGTTTACAGTAGATAATTTAAAATATCTAGGTTTTAGCCAATAGTTTTAAATATTTTTTTTTCTAAATATTTACATATTTCTATAACCTAGTTATGACGTTTGTCACGGTGTTTTCATCATAAATTTTTAAAATCGTACAGTACATAACCTTAGCGTTTTTCACTTCACAGGTAAAAAAAAAAAATTGAATTTTCAGATGAATACGACAATTTTATCATAGAAAAATGAACATAAATTTTTTTTATCTCAGAAAAAAAAACACAGAAAAGAACAAGATCTTATAAAGCGATTGAGAAAGCAAAAATTGATGTGTGATATTCCACACTACTTCAAATAAAAGGTTAGGAAGGAAACTCCCCATCAATACTGGAAAGAGCGATAACAGCTATGAAGCTATTTTCCTGAAAAATTCTTTTCAGAGAAAGACTGTGTAAATTTCAACCGACAGTCGTTAGAGTTTGCTCGGTCAATTCCACCACTTCAGAGCTTTGCAGCTTGGATTCACTATTCTGAAGCCATGCAATTAAATCATTCACTTTACCTCCGCATTTGATACTATGTAACAAAATCTTAAGTGTCAAGGCTCTATTGTTATCTTTTTTTTTAAGCGTATCACCCCAAGCAAGGCTGGAGGCCACTATCACGCATGGGGTTATAGAAGGGTTGGAGGAAGAGCAGATAGGAGTGCTAATGGAGAGGATGTGGAGAAAGAGAAAGACAGTGGGTCGATCAAGGCAAGGGGGTTACAGAAGATTTGGAGCGAGAGCAGATAGGAATGAAAGATGAAAGGATGTGGAGAAGGGAAGTGGATAGATCAAGGCAACTGGAAATGTCGATTGACGCTACACTTAAACCGTTGGAGATTGTATTTGTCAGGGAAACAGTAATAGGGAAGGGAGTTCCATAGGCGAGATGTGCGAGACATGAAGCTATTGGAGTAAAAGAGACGTCTACATCTAACAGTATTCAACGGTGAAGGGGTGGGAACGGGATGCCAGCCTCGTAGGACGTTTAAATTCACGAGGCCTAGGGACAAGCGAAAGCAGCTTCTCGGAGCAATTACCGTGAAAGTACTTGTAAAAAAGGCAGAGCGAGGCAACATCGCTTCTGTGAGGGAGCGACTGCAGACGAGATGACAGATCAGGGCCAATCACATTGCATATCCGTCTCTGGATCTTATCAAGAACCCTGAGGCAAACAGCAGGGTCCCCAGACCATATATGGCAGCAATACTCCATGTAAGGGGGAGTGGTCGATTTAAAGACTTGGAGGATCGATTGAGGATCTTAATTTCAAATCACTAAACATATGCCTAACAACTTCTGACTATCTCTTACATTCAGTAACACTCTACCGCGAGTGGCTCTTGGACCTCGTATTCAGCTAACCTTTACCGTAAACGTATTGAATGTAAAAGGCTCTTTTTGTATCGGAAATGATACATTGTCTCTTCCTTCCCTTAAACACAACAATTTTATCTCAGAAAAATGAGGAACATAAAATCTTTGTCTCAGGAAAAAAAAAAAAAAAAAACCCAGAAAGGAACAAAATCTTATAAATCGATTGAGAAAGCAAAGCTTGATGTTTGACATTCCACACTACTTCATATAAAAGGTTAGGAAGGAAACTCCCCATCAATAATGGAAAGAGCGATAACAGCTATGAACCTATTTTCCTGAAAAATTGTTTTCAGAGAAAGATTGTTGCTAATTTTCCGACTATCTCTTACATTCAGTAACACTCTACCGCGAGTGGCTCTTGGACCTTGTATTCGGCTAACCTTTACCATAAACTAGTTCGTTTAGTATCTGAAATGATAACCGCTAAGCTAGCTTCACATTGTCGCTCCCTTCGTGAGAGCATCGAAGAGAGAGAGAGAGATCAATGAGATTCACCACGACTCAAGTCATTATTCATTCTTTGTTTAGTCTAAGCTTAAATATTAATAATTACTACCCGTTGCCCGCAATCCTTGACCTGCACCAAATATCAGAAAGAAAACGACTGAGGGCAGAAGCAAACAAATGATCAGAATAATAGGGAAAACGCCGGTTCAAGTTCATGTCCTTGGGCGAAAGCGTGATTTGGGCGGTTGAACTTTCGACATCAATGACGCTGGCTAACCTGGCAGTGTTTGGTATTCCTCAAAAAAAAAAAAAAAAGAAAAAAACCCCGAAGAATCGTGCGAAGAATGGTATCGCAATATTTCTTTCTTTTTTTCCTTTCTCTTTTATTTGTCTTTCCTGCCTTCATTCTATCAATCTTTACATCTACATTGGTAAGATTTCTTGAATACCATGGCTTAGGTTGCTTTAAGAAATCCCCTCCCTTAAAAACCAATTAATACACACAGAAAAAAATCTCTCTTTCCCTCTCCCCACTCTTTATATCTCTATGTATCTATCAGTCTTTCCTATTTATCTGTCTGTCGATCTCTCTCTCTCTCTCTCTCTCTCTATCTATCTATCTATCTATCTATCTATCTATCTACCTATCTATCTATCTGTGTGTCTCGATCTCTGTCTGTCTCTATCTCTGTGTGTCTCTATCTCTGTCTCTCCATCTGTCTGTCTTCCGATCTCTATCTGTCTCTTCTTCTCCTTTATCTCTCTCTGTTTGAAAATATATTTCAATTGAGCATAGTTAAGTAATAAGTTAATGCTATAAATAACAGCCATATGCGTTAATACGAAGCTCTTCAGTAAGATAAATAGAGCACTCAGGCTGATTGGCATTTGTTTGCATTCGTAAAAAAAACAATACGCTAGATTTAGCTGTTTCATTTTAGTGAATGAAGATAGCTTAGTGGTAGAAGCTCTGAGTGACAGCAAATCAGTTGGGTTTCGATTCTGGCTTGAGGTATTTGGATGTCTAGTCGCACTGAGGAGCTGTAATACAGCACTGTCTTCTAATGACATAATATTTAAGTAAATGCTCTGTTTATAATAAAAAGTATTAATGACATAATATATATATATATATTATGAAATGGACAAAGACCGACAGTTATTTTAAGATATTTTTTATGTTTATACGTTCTTTTTATACATACAAATATTTAAGTAAATGCTCTGTTTATAATAAACAGTATTAACGACATTTACCGGCCTGAATGTCGGAGAAGTTTTCATAGAAAATATTCGTCCTCTGACAGGAATCGAACCTGTATCCTATACGCAACCGTCATATAGCCTGACGTTCCTTTTTAACCGATTCGGCCACTGCGGTCGTTCGGTTGGCAAGGTCGTATTTGCTGTAGGACAGTAAATGTCATTAATACTGTTTATTATAAACAGAGCATTTACTTAAATACTTAAAAAAGGTATAACATTAAAAAATGTCTTAATATACATACATACATACACACACACACACACATATATATATATATATATATATATATATATATATATATATACACAAACACACACAAAGGTAGTAATCCGTTGGCATATTCCAGGTGAATCCTATTAGCACAATATGAAATTTCAAATGTGGTATGTTAAAACTGACTCACCATTTCATTTCCCCCTCTTCCTGTCTTTGCCCTTCTAGACATTTTTATTTCAATAATCTACCACCATTGGCAGTTTGAAGAATCCTGTCAATTTTAAATTTAAAATTCACTGGAGAAAATGATCATTAACTGACGGTGTCTTAATTGAATGAAAATATATATATATATATATATATATATATAAATTCCCAAGAGGATAGAATCCAGGTAGAACTCAAAAACCAGGACAGAGTAAGAATATCATAGAAAGACTTAAACACTAATATTCCATGGTTATAATTTATTACATTGAGATCGTAATCACGATACATTTCATCAGACCTACAAATTCAAAAAGTTATATATATATATATATATATATATATATATATATATATATATATATATAAAAGTGAACATAGAAGTCAACACTTAGAGGCGACAGTTTCATGCTAGATGCAATCATCGGGCCACGATGATTGCATCTAGCATTAAACAGACTGTCGCCTCTAAGTGTTGACTTCTATGTTCACTTTTATATTTACATACGCTCTATCTATGATATTGAGCACTTTATCCCATAAATATAGCACACTTTAAGACTATATTTCTTCATATATATATATATATATATATATATATATAAATTCCCAAGAGGATAGAATCCAGGTAGAATTCAATGTCCAGGACAGAGTAAGAATATAATATAAAAGGCTCAAACACTAATATTGGTTATAATTTATTTTATTCAACTAGTGTCTACCTTGATCATTGTATTTGTGGCACAAGATATTATAATCAGTTTTGATGATGTCATTTAAGCTTAGTCCATTCAACGTGTGACTACCTTGATCTTTGTATTTTTAACACAAGTCTCTCTCTCTATATATATATATATCTTTGAGATGAGGTATTATGATTACTAGAATTATTTACATTATTCGGACAATTATCCTCATCTATATTGCCATATTCACACCGTTTTGGCCATTGTACGCTCCAGCCTTCTTCAGTTGACTGGAATTTTGAACCTGGGTAGATTGTTCTAGTTCCACATGCACTGCCTCTTTCAGATGTCTCAGTTAATTCCCTTTAACTCAACTCTCAAAGTTTTGTTTCACCACTGCTGTGGCCTGGTATTGAACTCACAACTCTTTGGGTCTTGTCACTGGATCGAACCAACGTCTTTATTCACTGGGCAATATTTCCTTGAGGAGCTTTAAAGACCAAATAAATTATTTTTAATGATCGTTATGCGTCCAGCAGAAATACATTTTTCGTAAAACAATTACACTTTCTTGAAATGTTTCCCTTGAACTAATGATTTTGAAACATTTCGTTCAGTAAGTGTCGTCTGCTATCACTCACTGACATGCGCATTGCACTGCAGTGTTTGAACAGTAATCATGAGAAGTGGATGATATATTTGTATATATATATATATATATATATATATATATATATATATATATATTTGTTGAGAAAGGCTGCTCTATACTGAACGTTTCAGGGCACATTAGTGGGCACGGGCGTACTGATTGGGAAACACATAAACAGTTTTCAGCCAGCGAACCATTTACTCAGCTAGTCCATTTTACTTTCTCGATTTAGAATGGATTCAGGAGCTATCTCTGGCCAATCAGTCCACAAAGATGTTATAATAATTGTCAGATAACTATGAGTTCGCTTCTTGTACAAACAAAAATAATTGCGTACAACATGGAGGAAAGAGA
>OZ038518.1:7820606-7893106 GCA_964036315.1 Acanthosepion esculentum | reverse complement strand
GTGTAATAAGAACGAAAAGAATATAAATTCAAACGTTCATAACATTAATTTAAAGAGGGCTCAATACCAAAGCTAGATCAATAGTTATTTATTATAGATTATTACATACATACAAAAAGTAATCACTACAAAGATGTATATTTGTTTCGATGCCTAATATATGCATCTCATCATATTTAAATTCAAACGTTCATAAACCTGATGAGATGCTTATATCTGGCATCAAAACAAATCGGCATCTTTGTAGAGATTACTTGTTTGTTCGTATATATATATATACATTCATACATATATATATATATATATATATATATTATTATTATTATTATTATTTACATTAGACATTATTATTTTTATTTACATTAGACGATTAGATTTTCGTACAGTTATCCTCATCTTTGTTGCCATATTCACGAAGTTTCAGCTGCTCCGGCCTTCTTCAGGTGATATGAAATCCAAACTGAACCTTTTATTTCGTGCCCCTGGTTAAATTGTACTAGTTCCACGTGCCATGCCTCTACCGGATATCTCAATATCAGTTATCTCCCTTTAACTCATCTCTCCAAGTTTGTGTTCATTTCTGTTCCCGACCAAGAATTGAGCACATGGCCCAGTGGATATAATCTTTAATTGAAGTAATCCAGTGGCTTGACACAAAGAGTTGTGAGTTCAATACCTGGCTACAGCAGAGGTGGACCAAAATTTAAAATCAAGTAGCGCGTTTAAATTCCTGCGGTCAGTGTACCAAGTAGGAGAGCTCACTAGAAAAATTGCGATGAAAATATTTATAGAAAGGACAGAGGGAAGCCACGTTACGGAGATGGAACAGGGACATATAATATTACAGGATCTTCTTTGGATTTTGTCCAGAATCGCCAGATATATAGCAGGAGCACCAGACAGGATATGTCGGCATTCGATGCAGGGATCTACAGGGTGTTCCAAAAGTCTTGGGTACATTTTGGCATTGAATGTCTCGAAAACTATTAAGGATATAAAAACACGCCTGACATATTCTGAAAGTATTTAATCTCAGGTTTTACATGGAATGTTCAAAGATGTTCAATGGGAACACCGTTGGTCACACGGCAGGAATCAAATCCGTTATCTTCCAACTTCTCTTGTATTGCAATGCAAAAGTCACGACGAGCTACTTTGTCAGTTTCCTGCCACTTTTGTGTTAACTGTAGCATGTAAGTTGTCATGTGCAGTCGTCTTTTTAAGACACACCAAACAGTTGTAGGAAGCTGAAGTTCCTTACTGGATCTTCTGATAGATTTACGGGGGTTTCCACTCGAAGGCAGTTCCTACTTGCTCCACCGTATCATTTGAAGTTGAGGGGCGTCCCGTTCTCTTAGCTGGGCACAAACACCTATCCTTCATGAATTAACCATTCCATATCAATGTGGACTTCCTTTCTGGTGCCTCTTTTCGGAATTTTGTGCGAAATGCACGTTGGACAAGTGTCTATGATTCAGTTTTTGCAAATTCAAGACACAAACGCCTTGTCTGCTTGAGTGAATGTCATAACTGGATCTGAAATACTATGAAAAAAAATTTAGCTTTTAAAATGGTTCCACTTTCATCTTACTAACACCCATAGTTCAGCAGATATGAGGACTTGAAATGTGTCCAAGACTTCTGGAACACTCTGTGTAATGGGAAAAAAAGTAGAAATGATGGACGCAGTTATGTGCATATAACAGGAGAGATTCCGTCCTTTCGGGGAAAATCAGGCAATTATATTCCCGGTGGCTCGAGATTGGAGTTGGAAGAGAATTTCCGAGCAAAGCATGCTGCTTTATCAACAGCGGATTTTAATACTTCAAGAGAGGATAGAACTGAAACTTTACTCTTGTTCAAAACACTCTGACACAGCTGCTGGTAATCTCGACAACCAATCTTCTGGAAGGCGCCACGTTGTCTTAATCTATCACTGAACTGCAGCATAACGTTGTCGACGACTTTGTCCGTGTGTCTGTGTTTTCTTTTTATGAGAGTATCGTGAAACAAAGATTTCTTTATTCGTCTGCTTGCATTGTTATTTCAAATAAAAGTCGTTTAATATATTACATGTTTCCCGAGATGTCCTCCTCTTGCCAAAAATATTTAATATTTTAAATAACTTTTTATCAAAACGTTTAGTTCGTAAGAAAATATAAAGTATATAGGTACATAAACGAATATCTTGTGTCGAGAAAATATTCTATCTTTCTCTGAGTGATGACACAAAACAATACATTAGAAACGAAAAGAAATTTAATATTTATCACTTTTATCCATCCTTAGGGTCTTTTACTAATATATTCTGAGAACGTGAGAGCAGACAATGAATGGAGAGGAAAGACTTATAAAGCGAACGGAAGAAAAAATAAAAGATAACCTCGTACAAATTGATTGAAAACATTGCAGACTCATGAGTATGGGCTATTGCGACCAAGTCGTCTGTTTTCCATCAATTCTACAAACACGGGGACGGAAGGGCGGTTTATTCAGGCGGGAAAATCGGAAGACAAAATATCGTCTGCAAGGCACCTATTTGTAATCACGGCATTAATAGAATCGTCGTTCTTGCAGACATTTCGATCCGAAATTCAGGAAAAAAAAATATTTGTTCTGACCAGGACTGATTGACCACATATAACTGATCAGCTACACATACGAATAAACGATGTATTTGCTTATCTCCATTAAGAAACATTGTTATTGCTTACTTTGTCGACTTCTCAAAGCGTCATATTATTTCTTTGTCTTTTTGTCTTCGAAGAAAGTGAAGGTTTTCTTTTATCAATCCGGTTTTACAGACAAACTTATTTCAAGCGAGTAAGTTGCATTAACATCAAGTTTTTTTTTTATCATTATTACATATTTTAAAATACAAAAAAACTATATAGACGGGCGTAGGATAGAAAATGTTATCCGATGTTGATCGAACAACTGCAAACTTTTGCCTTGGTAACGTTGTTATGACAAGGATATAGTTTGGTTTACGGTATATCAACCTCAATGGGTTATTTAAAGCCGGTAAGATGATTAGGATAGGTTCATATGAGTAGAATATGTATTTGTAAGAAGTTAGTTTGTAAACCAGGTTCCACTGATGTATCTTTGTAAAGAGTGTTTTTGTCGAGAGTCAAATGTATTGCTGGTAATTTTTTTTTCAAAAATATATTGGTGATATTTAAAAAAAATATATACTCTTATACTTTCGTAGCATTTTGACCCCAATTTGGGGGTTCACTATTTGCCCATAGCTGGGAAGATAACAAGTATTACCACCCCGGGTCAGAGTAGACCTGGGAAGAGCAACAATTAAGAGTTGGTTTCAGGCCCCTGAAAAACTCGCGATCAGGGGTTTTGCTGCCGGATGTAGTTTATCGTCATACCCAAGACAAGGTTTAGTAAGTTTTGCTCACACTCTTTGGGTCATATCACTGGATCTAACCAACGCCTTTATCAACTGTACCATGTGTCCTTGTGGAAGAAGTTCAATACCCTGTTAAGGCAGTGGAGAACTTGGAGAAGGGAATTAACCGGAGATAACTGATATCCATTAGACATGGCACGTGGAACGAGAAGAGTCTACCCCAGTGAGCGAAATAAAGGGTTCAGTTCGACATTCCAACCACCAGAAGAAGGCGGGAGCGTACAACGGCGAAACGTAATAAATATGGCGACAAAGATGATGACAATAGTCCGAGTAATGTAAATAGTGTGCATAATACCTCATCTCAGAAATATAGACAGATACTGAAGGGGCGAAACGTTGTAATAAACATGGCGACAAAGATGAGGACAATAGTCCGAATAATGTAAATAGTGTACATAATACCTCATCTCAGAAATATAGACAGATACTGAAGGGGAGAAACTTTGTAATAAATATGGCTACAAAGACGAGGACAATAGTCCGAATAATATAAATAGTGTACATAATACCTCATCTCGGAAATATAGACAGATACTGAAGGGGCGAAACTTTGTAATAAATATGGCGACAAAGACGAGGACAATAGTCCGAATAATATAAATAGTGTACATAATACCTCATCTTAGAAATATCGACAAAAAATATATTGCTGGTAATTTATACTATAAAAATGTATTTTTAAGCTTTAATAGTGTTTTTTCTTCCGGTATGGCGGTAACATATTTGCCCATAGATTGGACCGTAACACATGCTACCACCCCAGATCAGGATGTATCTGGTAACAACAGGAGCTAAGAGGTGTTTATACGGTCCTCAAAATCTCTCAATCAGAGGATGTAGTTTATCGTCATATCTTGGACGCGACCAAGATTCAGATAATATATTTTATATTTAAAAAAAAAAAAAAATAACCTTTTTTTTCATCTAATGAATTATACATCTGAGGAATAACCCAAAATAAAACAGCTTGTACATTCCCACAACAATAAAAAGAATTTCGATTGTCCCAACAAAACTTGGAAATTTTGTTCCAGAAACTGAATGCCTGCTTTGTGTTCTTGACACCACGTTTCAGCCGTTTGTATTACCTAAAAAGATTGATTCAGTTCATATATAAAACGCTTCATTTTTTTAACGCCTCTGTTTTCTGAGCATAACGTTATCTTCTGAGGATTTATACACTTGAAATGCAGCAGAATGGACCGATCGAAAAGTTGTGTTAACAAAATGAAGCACGCTAATATGTGTGTTAAACCTTACAGGGCATATTTTACGTAAAAGAGATAGCCGAAGGCAGCCACCCATCTACCTGACTACTTTGTGTGAATGCACGGTGGAAAGGGGCTTGAGAAAGAGACAAACACTCCTAAGAGCCACAAGCTATTGGAACTTTTGGAGAGCTTTCATTGGACATGTTCTTAATGCACCGTGGTACGTCGAAGATGAAGTTAAGCATTGTCGTTTTCGTTGCATGTGTTTATAAAGAACACAATTTTTTATCACTAGTGACTATTCTACAAATTAATGTCCGGTAGCAAGGCAGGTATTCACTTCAAGCAGAGGGCAACTCTAATTAAGCTGAGATGTAACCAGATGATATGTGACCTATCGACCAAATTTGGACCCATCCGCGTTCATTAAGGTCTTTTATGGTCGAGGTATGACATGTACGATGGTCGTTCAAAAATTTATATGCCTCGCCCAGAAGCAGTTGGAGAAAGAAGATAGTGTTTCATTACTTTTTCACTATAGTCCCCACCCCATAACATCAATGCACTTGGTCTAACGATGCATAAGCATAGTCATCACATCACGAAAAAAGATCACATCTAGCCCTCCAAAATCTCCTCAACAGAACATATGATTTCATCATTGTTTCCAAAATAGCAACCAAGAGGATATGATGTGAGTTAAGAAACAGGAAGAAGTCAGATGGAGCTAAAGCTGGTGACTAAGGAGGATGGGAGAGCAATTCAACGTCACAGTTGGCTGGTTTAGGTACTGCAAACTGAACAATGTGAACAGACGCCTTAACCTGGAGCCAGAGAACACCTATCCTCAGCTTCCCTCTGCGTTTCTACATGCTTCCTTCAGTTTTCTTAATTCTGATGCATTGTACTATCCATTAATATTTTTTCCCTTTTCCAGTCTATCATGATTACGTCTTCAGAATAATAATAATAATAATAATAATAATAATAATAATAATAATAATAATAATAATAATAATGTAGAACAGGCGTCATCGCCTTGCTAACAGACATTGCCTGATCAAAGTACTTCAGGAGCGAGAACCGGAGTATTTCCAATGTTTGCTTTGAATCTTTGATTCAGATGTGAAGGAAGGGAGCCATGTTTCTTGTTCAGTTACTAATCTGCGTTGGAAATTCTCACGGTCAGCTGGCAATTGTCAAGCATTTTCAACTTCTGCTCTGGGGTCAGTATTCTTGAGTCCCATCTTGCAGAGATCATTCTTATCCGCAACATCTCAGTTAAAACGGCACGGACCGAACCAGAACTAATCCCTACGGACTTAGCTATCTACTGGTATGTGGTCTGTCATCCCAAACCATACGCTGAATGACATGAACTTGTGCATCAGTCGTTCAGGTTTTTGGACGACCTGACCGAGGGTCATCGTTTGTGCTGTCTCTGCCCCGTTTGAATTCCGCAGCACTCTTCTTCACAATAAGTTTAATAAGAAGAGGAGTCCCCAGGAAAGTGTCTGCACCCGGTTTTCATCGTGAGGGACTAATGCACGGTAGAAATTCTCAGGGTCAGCCTGGGGGTGAGTCAGAAGTGACCTGGAAACACATTTAGGTTCCTGTTCTGGTGGAAGAATTTTGACGTTTAGTTAATTCACCTAAACCTTGTTCAGCGAAACATTTTTCTCAAGCTTGCTTGGAAGGTTATGCGCTTATTTGCTTTGTCCCTCTTACCATCAATCTGTCCTATGAGTATCAAGTTTCCCAAGCCCTCTTTTCTCATTATGTACATTATAAATTTAAACTCTCACTTCCTGATGTCAAATCAAAGTGTTTTGATTGATTCGGTTTGTCAGTGCTCACATGGTCGATCTATGGTATTCTCAGCATCCTTCTGTAGAATCACATTTCTATTGCCTCAAGTCTCTTCTTCATCTGTGAAAAGATTGTCCATCATTCACTGCCATATAGGAGGACTGATATTATATAAACGTTCAGCACACTTTTCTTTGTTTCTGTTGCCTGAAGTCTATTCTTCATCTGTGAGGAGATTGTCCAGCATTCAATGTCATATAGGAGGACTGATATTATATAACCGTTCAGCACCCTTTTCTTTCTTTCTGTTGCCTCAAGTCTCTTCTTCATCTGTGAGGAGATTGTCCAGCATTCACTGTCATATAGGAGGACAGATATTATATAACCGTTCAGCACCCTTTTCTTTGTTTCTGTTGCCTCAAGTCTCTTCTTCATCTGTGAGGACATTGTCCAGCATTCACTGCCATAAAGTAGGACTGATATTATATAACCGTCCAGCACCCTTTTCTTTGTTTCTGTTGCCTCAAGTCTCCTCTTCATCTGTGAGATTGTCCATCATTCACTGCCATATAGGAGGTCTGATATTATATAACCGTTCAGCACCCTTTTCTTTCTGTTGCCTCAAGTCTCTTCTTCATATGTGAGGAGATTGTCCAGCATTCACTGCCATATAGGAGGTCTGATATTATATAACCGTTCAACACCCTTTTCTTTGTTTCTGTTGTCTCAATTCTCTTCTTCATCTGTGAGGAGATTGTCCAGCATTCACTGTCATATAGGAGGACTGATATTATATAACCGTTCAACACCCTTTTCTTTGTTTCTGTTGTCTCAATTCTCTTCTTCATCTGTGAGGAGATTGTCCAGCATTCACTGTCATATAGGAGGACTGATATTATATAACCGTTCAACACACTTTTCTTTGTTTCTGTTGTCTCAATTCTCTTCTTCATCTGTGAGGAGATTGTCCAGCATTCACTGCCATATAGGAGGACTGATATTATATAACCGTCCAGCACCCTTTTCTTTCTTTCTGTTGCCTCAAGTCTCTTCTTCATCTGTGAAAAGATTGTCCATCATTCACTGCCATATAGGAGGAATGATATTATATAACCGTTCAGCACCCTTTTCTTTGTTTCTGTTGCCTCAAGTCTCTTCTTCATCTGTGTGTCCAGCATTCACTGCCATCTAGGAGGACTGATATGAAATAACCATTTAGCAATGTTTTCTTGCTTTCTAATTAGAATTTCCTGTTTTTTAATACATTGCTTTGCTTTGGAAGACACCAATGGGCATTCGAATTTCAGTGTCACCCTTTCCGTCTTATGTTCAAACACTTCTCTCTTAAACACACTTCCATTGCGTCTACAGCTCTCCACAATTTCGTTTTTTTTGTAGCTCTTAAAATTTTTTGTCTCCTTGTTATCTCCCTATAAACTTGTTAAGCTCCCCATTTTCATTTTTTAGCTACTTTTAGACATTACTGGCCAATGGTAACCTAGAGACATGCTAATTTAAAATTTTATATAACGTCCATTTTTTAATATGACCTCCAATCCAAAAACAGATCGACGCCATGCATTAGTAGGTTAAAATAGTTTCTGAAACCTAGATTAGAAGCATTTCATTTTTTCCAATAAGGTATGACACCTATTAATTATCAAATCCAGGTGTCATCTATAGGGCACACACACACACACACGCACACACACACGCACACACACACGCACACACACACACACACACACACAAAAAATCAGGGTGCGATGGGTAAATTGTCGTCATTTATATTTTTAATTTCGCGCATGCGCATTGTTTGTTTTGATTTTATTTTTTCCGGCTGCACAGTACAGTAGTGTCAGTTGGGCATCGTTTGTGTGAAAATGAGTACCATGACGCTATTCACTTCGGCAGGAATTTGGAAACGGTGTGCTGTACTGCTTGGCATTCGCACCGGAAACTACAATACACCAATTTCAGAACGTTTGGGTGTCAATATAATGACACTGCTCGATTTCTTCGCATGTTCGCTGTCGCATAGCCTCATCGATGGTGGCAATGGCATCAGTGATATTTTGCTTTAGATCAGTTCATGTCACATATATTTGTTTCATACGCGATGTCGTTAACATAACCCCATAGAAAGAAGTCCAGGGTAGTGATATCTTGCGGACGAGGTGGCCAGGAAATTATGCCGATCCTTCCAATCGGCCGGTCTGGAAATGTTAGCGGTTCATTGAACAGAAGACGTAGGGTATCTTTTAGCGTATTATATACGTGATGTATATAAACGCTAGATCAGCAGCCAGAGCGCTCAATTGTGACGAAGATCGATGCGTTAATCAGCTGTTGAAAATTCTCATTCTCCATAGAGATCAAGCGGCGAACGACAGAATATATATATTAGTGGCCAATATATATATATATATATATATATATATATATATATATATATATATATATATATATAAATATATATATATACATATATATATATATATATATATATATAGTATTTACATTAGTCGGACTATTGTCCTCATCTTTGTCGCCATATTTGTCACAACATTTCGGCCGTTGTACGCTCCGGCCTTCTTCAGGTGGTTGGAATTTCGAACCGAACCCTTTATTTCGATCACTGGGGTAGACTGTTCTAGTTCAACGAGGCATGTTTGATGGATGTCAGTTATAAGAGAACTCAGACTGTTTGGGTCTGTCACTGGATCTAACCAACGCCTGGATATATATATATATATATATATATATATATATATATATATATATATATATCCATCCAAGAGGAAATAATTCGCGTAGAGTTCTATGGGAAAAATATAATATTTTAGAAAAATTATCAGAGATAGCAAGTTTTAATTCAGTAACTGTTTTTCGCTTAAGCCTGTAAAGAAGATCTTCCGGATGACCCCAGAAGAAAAAAACTCTGGTGGTGTTAGATCCTGTGACCAGGATGGTCACTCAGTTCTATCTACATCAGCTCGTCAAAAAAAGATTGTTGCTTTTATCACATCCTCTCTATCTATCTATCTATCTATCTATATATATATATATATATATATATATATATATATATATATATATATATATATATATATATAAAATAAAATAGAAATATAATGAAATATATATATATATATATATGTACGATGCAGCGATATATAATTTTGTATAATTTTATATGTCAACAAGCATTATTTAGAAAAAATATGACAAGAGGAAATTAAATAGAAAAAATATGACAAGAGGAAAGGTCTTATTGTGAGAAATTACATCAATTTGACCTGGACTTTGTTGATGTTGCCACGTCTCGCACATCAAAAGAGGTCGTTTCAAAGTTTTTAAATGAAATATACCGGGTCCTCGTATTTTGTGCGCATGTGTAGACACAGCAACGCTAACAAAGTCCAGTCTGATGAAATCATAACAGATGAACACTACACAAAAAAAAATTAGTTTCTCATATTTTGTCTCAATATATATATATATATATATATATATATATATATATATATATATTCATATATATATATATATATATATATATATATATATATATCCAATAGAGCTCTGTCAAAGTTAGAGCAAGATTCTCTATCTATAAAAGGCAGGATGTGTGTGTGTGTGTGTGTGTGTGTGCGTGTGTGTGTGTGTGTGTGTGTGTGTGTGTGTGTGCAACGAATGCACGGCCGCAATTTTCGACGCATTTGCACCAAAATTTACATGCACATGCTCTAAGTTAGTTCCCAACTCCCATCGATAGTGGAAATAATCGGCAAAAAGGCAGTTTTCATGTAGTTTGCGGCCATTTTCTACTGGCCAGAGTGAGAGCCTATAGTTCGTTGCCACGAATATGCAGAAAGATTCTATTGGCCAGCGTGAGAGCCAACAGCTGACTGACACGAATGATAACTAGCATTCTAGCATGCAAAAAAAAATCGATAGCTGCATTCGTCAGAAGTGGGAAAAATTTAAATCTGCATGGCACTTTACTCCAGTTAGCTCAATCGCTTGCTTAAACTCAACGTTGATTCTGATTCCGCAGAACTGGGTTGTGTGTGAAAAAGTATTTGTTGTTAACATTATTTTTTCATTCGTTTTTTTCAGTTACGAGTCCTTTTTTAAAGCTGATCGTTTTTTGTTCATTTTGATTAGTTCTTTTTTCGTAACAGATATAATGTTTGGCATAGAGCTTAGAAAAAATTCGCAAGTAGTAAGGCATGTTGGAACATCAGCACGGCAAAGGGCACTCCTTTAAAGGCAAGGAAGGGCAAAATATCTTAAGTCTTGTGATAGCGATTGCTGTATGAGTCGTACGATTTTTGGGGACCCTGTAGGACGTAGTGAACTAAGACTCTGTATTCGGCCCTTCAAAAAGTGTGGATGGTTCTGCACAAAGTTTTCAACATTTTAATCAAATTACATGTGCTGTCGTCAGATCTGCTTGGCACTCATACGTCTATACGATATATATATATATATATATATATATATATATATATATATATATAATTTTGTAAATGATAACCAAGAAATTATGTCTTTGCAAAATCAAATGACGAAATTCAGACCCATTCAGGACATAAGTTTAAAGTAAAATTATCTCTAATAACATTTATATAAGTGTTGTTCTAAAAGTTTGATTACTGACATATCTTTTGTATTCGACAAAGGCCGCTTCTACCGTCTACACTCGCCATACAATTAATCTTCATGTAATCTGATATGGCACCAAAGTTTGAGTTTGACAGTTACGAAGAGGTGTCCCAAGGTAGATATTGCGCATACAATCACCAGATTTCTAGACCCCATAACCGTCCATGTATCAAAACGTCAAGAACGGTGTGAGACATCAGTTACTTGACTTTCAGCGATCACCATTCAATTGGATCCAAGAAAACTGATGCTGACAATCTAAAAGAGAAAGCTAGAAACTCTGAGACACATAATGTGGACGAGGGTCTTGGGAATTTAGCAATCACAATAAATATCGAATGCAAGAGAAGCAATAAGAAAACAACAAGTAACTACCTCTTATCAGTGCCGTGTCACTTCAAATCATGGCTCTCCATATCTTCCTCTCCTTGAAAATCTAAATTAATGTGGTCTGATTGTTAGGTGAAACGGTGCTTTCGTTTGGCATACTTGACTTCAATCTCCTAAACTTTGTTCTCCCATACAATTTCATAAGCTCTCTAGGTAGGTTATGCGTTGTTTTCGTCTGTCCCTCTCGCCTTCAATCTCCTAAACCTTGTTCCGCCATCCATTTACTCAATCTCTCTAGGTAGGTTATGCGTTGTTTTCCTCTGTCCCTCTCGCCTTCAATCTCCTAAACCTTGTTCCGCCATCCATTTACTCAATCTCTCTAGGTAGGTTATGCGTTGTTTTCCTCTGTCCCTCTCGCCTTCAATCTCCTAAACCTTGTTCCGCCATCCATTTACTCAATCTCTCTAGGTAGGTTATGCGTTGTTTTCCTCTGTCCCTCTCGCCTACAATCTCCTAAACCTTGTTCCGCCATCCATTTACTCAATCTCTCTAGGTAGGTTATGCGTTGTTTTCCTCTGTCCCTCTTGCCTTCAATCTCCTAAACCTTGTTCCGCCATCCATTTACTCAATCTCTCTAGGTAGGTTATGCGTTGTTTTCCTCTGTCCCTCTCGCCTTCAATCTCCTAAACCTTGTTCCGCCATCCATTTACTCAATCTCTCTAGGTAGGTTATGCGTTGTTTTCCTCTGTCCCTCTCGCCTTCAATCTCCTAAACCTTGTTCCGCCATCCATTTACTCAATCTCTCTAGGTAGGTTATGCGTTGTTTTCCTCTGTCCCTCTTGCCTTCAATCTCCTAAACCTTGTTCCGCCATCCATTTACTCAATCTCTCTAGGTAGGTTATGCGTTGTTTTCCTCTGTCCCTCTCGCCTTCAATCTCCTAAACGTTGTTTCGCCATCCATTTACTCAATCTCTCTAGGTAGGTTATGCGTTGTTTTCCTCCGTCCCTCTTGCCTTCAATCTCCTAAACCTTGTTCCGCCATCCATTTAATCAATCTCTCTAGGTAGGTTATGCGTTGTTTTCCTCCGTCCCTCTTCCCTTCAATCTTCTAAACCTTGTTCAGCCATCCATTTACTCAATCTCTCTAGGTAGGTTATGCGTTGTTTTCCTCAGTCCCTCTCGCCTTCAATCTCCTAAACCTTGTTCCGCCATCCATTTACTCAATCTCTCTAGGTAGGTTATGCGTTGTTTTCCTCCGTCCCTCTTGCCTTCAATCTCCTAAACCTTGTTCAGCCATCCATTTACTCAATCTCGCTAGGTAGGTTATGCGTTGTTTGACTCTGACCCTGTTGCCTTCAATCTCCTAAACCTTGTTTCGCCATCCATTTACTCAATCTCTCTAGGTAGGTTATGCGTTGTTTGACTCTGACCCTCTTGCCTTCAATCTCCTAAACCTTGTTTCGCCATCCATTTACTCAATCTCTCTAGGTAGGTTATGCGTTGTTTTCCTCCGTCCCTCTCGCCTTCAATCTCCTAAACCTTGTTTCGCCATCCATTTACTCAATCTCTCTAGGTAGGTTATGCGTTGTTTTCCTCCGTCCCTCTTGCCTTCAATCTCCTAAACCTTGTTCAGCCATCCATTTACTCAATCTCTCTAGGTAGGTTATGCGTTGTTGGACTCTGACCCTCTTGCCTTCAATCTCCTAAACCTTGTTTCGCCATCCATTTACTCAATCTCTCTAGGTAGGTTATGCGTTGTTTTCCTCCGTCCCTCTCGCCTTCAATCTCCTAAACCTTGTTTCGCCATCCATTTACTCAATCTCTTTAGGTAGGTTATGCGTTGTTTTCCTCCGTCCCTCTTGCCTTCAATCTCCGAAACCTTGTTCAGCCATCCATTTACTCAATCTCTCTAGGTAGGTTATGCGTTGTTTGACTCTGACCCTCTTGCCTTCAATCTCCTAAACCTTGTTTCGCCATCCATTTACTCAATCTCTCTAGGTAGGTTATGCGTTGTTTTCCTCCGTCCCTCTTGCCTTCAATCTCCTAAACCTTGTTCCGCCATCCATTTACTCAATCTCTCTAGGTAGGTTATGCGTTGTTTTCCTCCGTCCCTCTTGCCTTCAATCTCCGAAACCTTGTTTCGCCATCCATTTACTCAATCTCTCTAGGTAGGTTATGCGTTGTTTTCCTCCGTCCCTCTTGCCTTCAATCTCCGAAACCTTGTTCAGCCATCCATTTACTCAATCTCTCTAGGTAGGTTATGCGTTGTTTGACTCTGACCCTCTTGCCTTCAATCTCCTAAACCTTGTTTCGCCATCCATTTACTCAATCTCTCTAGGTAGGTTATGCGTTGTTTTCCTCCGTCCCTCTTGCCTTCAATCTCCTAAACCTTGTTCCGCCATCCATTTACTCAATCTCTCTAGGTAGGTTATGCGTTGTTTTCCTCCGTCCCTCTTGCCTTCAATCTCCTAAACCTTGTTCAGCCATCCATTTACTCAATCTCTCTAGGTAGGTTATGCGTTGTTTGACTCTGACCCTCTTGCCTTCAATCTCCTAAACCTTGTTTCGCCATCCATTTACTCAGTCTCTCTAGGTAGGTTATGCGTTGTTTTCCTCAGTCCCTCTCGCCTTCAATCTCCTAAACCTTGTTTCGCCATCCATTTACTCAATCTCTTTAGGTAGGTTATGCGTTGTTTTCCTCCGTCCCTCTTGCCTTCAATCTCCGAAACCTTGTTCAGCCATCCATTTACTCAATCTCTCTAGGTAGGTTATGCGTTGTTTGACTCTGACCCTCTTGCCTTCAATCTCCTAAACCTTGTTTCGCCATCCATTTACTCAATCTCTCTAGGTAGGTTATGCGTTGTTTTCCTCCGTCCCTCTCGCCTTCAATCTCCTAAACCTTGTTTCGCCATCCATTTACTCAATCTCTCTAGGTAGGTTATGCGTTGTTTTCCTCCGTCCCTCTTGCCTTCAATCTCCTAAACCTTGTTCAGCCATCCATTTACTCAATCTCTCTAGGTAGGTTATGCGTTGTTTGACTCTGACCCTCTTGCCTTCAATCTCCTAAACCTTGTTTCGCCATCCATTTACTCAATCTCTCTAGGTAGGTTATGCGTTGTTTTCCTCCGTCCCTCTCGCCTTCAATCTCCTAAACCTTGTTTCGCCATCCATTTACTCAATCTCTTTAGGTAGGTTATGCGTTGTTTTCCTCCGTCCCTCTTGCCTTCAATCTCCGAAACCTTGTTCAGCCATCCATTTACTCAATCTCTCTAGGTAGGTTATGCGTTGTTTGACTCTGACCCTCTTGCCTTCAATCTCCTAAACCTTGTTTCGCCATCCATTTACTCAATCTCTCTAGGTAGGTTATGCGTTGTTTTCCTCCGTCCCTCTTGCCTTCAATCTCCTAAACCTTGTTCCGCCATCCATTTACTCAATCTCTCTAGGTAGGTTATGCGTTGTTTGACTCTGACCCTCTTGCCTTCAATCTCCTAAACCTTGTTTCGCCATCCATTTACTCAATCTCTCTAGGTAGGTTATGCGTTGTTTTCCTCCGTCCCTCTTGCCTTCAATCTCCTAAACCTTGTTCCGCCATCCATTTACTCAAAAACTCTGTCCCTTTTGCTTTGAATCTCGTAAACCTTCTTCCACCATCCACTTACTCATTTATTATCTTCTCATCCCCGTGGAGACTGGACAGCGTTCGCTGCCATCTAAGATGGGTAGAACATAGTAACCCAGGATTCATTTAAACCGTAAAACATAACTGAACAATACAATTAAATAATAATCACGTGTTCTCATAAAAATCACGTGACGTCTAGCTCAGATAAAATTTTCTTCTTCTGAAGCTACACACTTTTCAATGGCCTCTGATCAACGTTGAAGAAGACTAATTTCTTTCTAATTATCTGATATTTAATTATAAAACTGTTATTGAAATTGATTTATACCAGGAAACAGTTGTATTAAAAAGCGCTAAATACGAGTATAAAGAATATATTTAACATGCAGAGCCTTTAAATTTAACAAATTACAACAGCCAAGGTAGCGTGATTGGCTGGTCTATCTATCTATATATATATATATATATATATATATATATATATATATATATATAAAATATATAAGTACAAAAAAACTGATTTTTTTACTAATATATTTTATCGAATTGCACTATATATATATATATATATATATATATATATATAAACATAAAAGTGAACATAGAAGTCAACACTTAGAGGCGACTGTCTGTTTCATGCTAGTGCCATCGTCAGTTGCCTGACGATTGCACTAGCATGAAACAGACTGTCGCCTCTAAGTGTTGACTTCTATGTTCACTTTTATATTTACACACGCTCTATCTCTGATATTGAGCACTTTATCCCATAAATATAGCACACTTTAAGACTATATTTCTTTATATATATATATATATATATATATATATATATATATATATATATATATATATAGGGCAGTTCGATAAAAGTGACTCACCTGATTTTTTTTACTTAAAATTTTTTTCGCCTATTGTTTTGGGGGTCAAATTAATTTTTAATCTTACTAATATAAAGACCCCTTCCCGACCACCTAGTAAAAAAGTTTACTCACCCTAAGGTATTCTATTGATAATTATAATTTTGGATATAAATGAGATTTAGGGAAGAATTCTGTGCAAAAAAGTGACTCACTTATTTCGTGCAACTTGTATTCAATAGAAACATAACCGAACAGCTTTAAATAAAGAATAATAGAGGTATAATTTATTTATTATAGGTAATATAGTTCGAAATATTTAATAATCTATGGGTACTCCTTTATTTTGAATAACTTTTTCAACCCTTTTTGGCATTTACTTGATTAGGTTCTGGCCAATCTCATCTCGAAGAAGTGAATTCCATTCGGATATGAAATTCACAATCAAATCCTCTTTGTTGCTCAACTGCTTTCTCGAGAGTCTGTACTTTATAACGCTGCATAAGTTTTCTATGGGGTTGAGGTCAAGAGATTGGGGCGGCCATGTCATGACACTCACCTGCTTCTCATCAAAGTATTCCTTCATCAATTTTGATTTGTGACAGGGAGCATTATCCTGCATAAAAATGAGCTTGGTGGGGTCGATTTCCACCCTTTCAGCAGAAGGGAGCAGACAAGACTCTAAAATTTTCTTGTACTGCTCGCTCCTGAGGGTCTTTTCAATAGGTTTTAAGAAACCAGTTCCATGAAAAGAAAAGCATCCCCAGAATATTATACTGAACGGATGCTTGACGGTACTTACTGCTAAATTCAAAGAGCTTTCAAAGCTTCTTCTTTGGATTTTAGATCGCTTATCCTTTGAATTTAGCTCAACTTTCGTTTCATCGGAGAAGAGAACATTTATTAAAAAAAAATCAGGTGAGTCACTTTTATCGAACAACACTATATATATATATACATATATATATATATATATATATATATATATATATTATATATATATATATATATTTGCGACGGTACAGAAGCGTATCAAGGCATAAAAAAACAATTTTTTATTAACGGCCATGTTAGATTTAAAATAAAACACCAGTTAACCGGTTTCGTCCCCTCTCATCAGAACTGTTTAACGGGGAATAGAAATTATGAGAAAAATATTTGTTATGGGTGACATGAATGAATGGCAGGGAAGAGAAAGATAAATACAAGTGTATAAAATTACACGTCTATAAAATTAAAGTAATACCACTCAAGATGCTAGAGACACAGCACAGCAAGCCGAAGCAAACAGTCTCTTTGTTTGCAAAGAGACGGTCGCCTGGACCTGATGTACAAAGTCTCCAACACCCTGAGATGAAATACTGAGTGTGCCCTGGCCAAAACGGAAAACCAGGTCACACTAATATTTATTTGCATATATTAAAAAAACATATACAAAATGTGGCACAAGGCCTAAAAAGGGGGGTGGGGAAGGACGGTCATCATCTGTCTTAAACTAAAAACTTAGCTAGTCGCAACCACTGACCCAAACATACCAACAACGGTCCGAGCACCAAAACAACACATTCTTCCATACCTTTCTTACTACATCCACCATAATTCCTCAAATTCTCTATGAAAATCTAACTAGTCCCCATATGTACAATACAAAGTCAGTGGGGGGGGGATAACAATTTTTAAAAAACCCCAATGTATATTTACAAAAACAAATGAACTATTTACAAGAAAACAAAACAAAATAAGATTAGTAATAAAACCCCCCACAGTACCTAAATGTGGCAGTAACATCAGTTAACTGGACGAAAAAATTGCGGGATTATAAAGTATGAAAAACAGTCATCCTTCCAAAATCACTCACACAGACACACACTCATTCAGACACAATAACAAATACGAAAAACCACACACACGAAACGAAAGCCATCCCGCAACTACCAGAGAACTGACGTCACTGGCCACCTAACGCGGGAGGGGATGGGGAATTAAACTAAAGAAAAATTAGGGACAGAAATAAAAGGGGGGCTAATGAGCATACATACTCTAGCTAAGTTAACCAGAAACGAGAAACTAAAAATTCAAAATAAACCTATACTAGTCTAATATCGGGACGGGTTGCGTCTGTTGAACCCAAGAGGGACGAAATCCTGCACCTAGCCGAGGTCCAAGTGCCACTCCAAGTCAGCTCCTCTCACTCTACACATTCGCGCAAGATTTACCCACCTTTTGGCGAATTCTGATGAAGGGAGTCGCCGCCTTTCCGTCCTAATCTTGACTTTAAGCTGATGCTTAAAGTACAAGATTAGTAGGGAAGAAGTGAACTTCTCACCTTCATAGAATCCCTTCTGACGCGTCACCCAAATCACGACTCTCATAACTCCTAGCAAGCAGTGGAACACATAGAGTTCAGACTCCGTTAGCGGCGGGGCCACATTGCTACAAACAGAAGCGGCCTCAAGGACGAAAAACTTTCCCTGCAACATGCGAACCATGAGACCTTCAACAAACTTACACAATGGTGCTACCGACTTGCAATGAAAGAAGACGTGACCAAGGGTCTCGACTTCCCCCTCACAACGTCGGCAGTTTGGATATTTCTCCAAACCCGCTGCGCAAAGTTTTTTGCCGACCCAGAGGGCCCCACGTATCACCAGCCAGGTGAGGGATGCCTCATCGTTGTTGAGACATTTCAACCCGGAAGCCCAAGGCCAGATTGAGCGAGCCTCCTGCTTCGTAAGACCGAGCTCGTCAATCAAATCATCATGAACGGACCCCCTGACTACCACCCGATATAATGCCCTACGAGACAACGCCTGGACGTTGTGGAGGCCAACCGTCGCCCGTAAGAGGTGTTTCAGAGCCAGACGACATTCACGGTAGAAGGAGCACTCGGCACGAGGCAAACGGCCAGCCTCCTCCTCGCCCGAGTGCACACTTCTCAAGGATGGGAAGGATCTACGGGCGTCTTCCTTCCAGAAGGCGCCCCCGTCATCCGAATCGCGACACAAACGATCCAGGAACCCGATGCGAAGCATATCGAGACGAATCTCAATGCTAGGCATACCTAGACCGCCTTCAGTAGGATGAAGGCAACAGATCTCCCGACATACCCTAGGAGCTCTGCCTCTCCACAAGAAAGAGAACAAGAGCTGTACTAATGAAAGCACTGTGGTAGACGGAAGTGGAAGTACCGAGAGTCGGTAAAGGAGAATCGGGTAGATATGTGAAACACATACCTCCGCCCTCCCCTTCAAGGAAAGCCTCCTCCGAGACCACAAATTAATTGCGCTCTCGGCCTTCTCTCGTACCTCCGACCAATTCATATCCAACTGGATATCAGGACCGAACCAGACGCCGAGTATCTTGATCGGCCCATCCGTCCAGCTGAATGGTCCGGGAAGAGAAACCCCCTTCCACGCACCCAACCGCAAGCCAACAGACTTATCGCGGTTGATCTTGGCCCCTGTCACCATCTCATACCCACCGATTTCTCTGCTGACTTCGTTAATCTCGGCTCTGCTCGACACAAGAACCGAAACGTCGTCAGCATAGGCAGAATACCTGGCCGAGGTGGTAGCACCAGGTAAAGAGATTCCGCGTAGGACCGGATTCGCCTTTAACTTGCGAAGGAAGGGTTCCAACGCAAGAACGTAAAGCATAGGCGAAAGCGGACAACCCTGACGAATAGATCGAGACAATACGAAAGGTTCCGATCTTACCCCGTTCACTTCCACCAGCGCACCGGGGGTCGCATACATAAGCCGGATCCAGGAGCGAAAGTTCGGCCCGAAACCGGCAGCCGAAAGAACAGCCTCCAAGAATCGATGGTCAACCCTATCAAAGGCCTTGGACTGATCTAAATTGATCAGCGCGGCTTCACTGTCGACTTTCTCGATGATCAGGCGCACCATGTGAAGGTTGTCCTGAATAGTCCGGCCCTTCACAGAACAAGTCTGCTCGGAGCCAATCAGACTAGACAGGACAAGCTGCAAACGGTTAGCCAAGACCTTAGCCAAAATCTTTAACTCTGTATTTAACATAGTTAAAGGGCGAAAGTTACCTATCCCATCCCCACCGCTTTTGTCCTTACGCAGCAGCTTGATCACACCCCTGGTGAAGCGTTGAGGTATAGACCCCTGCTTCATCCAGTTGTTAAAGACCAGCTCCAGCAAAGGAACAAAAACGGGCGACTGCCTCAAGTAAACTTCGTAAGGAAGACCATCTAATCCCGGAGACTTATCCAGGCCAACCTGTTTCAGCGCTTCCCAGATTTCCGACTCAGTGATGGGACCCTCGCACCCAGCCGCTTCAGCTGCCTCAAGGCAGGGAAAGTCAGCTAAATAGGTGTCGAACCGAGCAGAGCTCAGACCGGGCTCCCTGGTAAAAAGCTCCCGAAAGTAATCCCGAAAAGCCTCGCATATGCCCGAGTTTGTAGTCACTGTCCGCCCGTCCGGCAATGTGACGCTCGCGATATGCCTTCTTGAAGCATTCCTACTTTCCTCTGCACGCAGTTCCGCGGCCATATTCGTCGCCTCAGAGGACATTCTTTTTAACCTAGCCCTAACTACCAGAGCTTGATCCTTCTTGCTAAGCAAGGAGGACAACTCTGCCTTAGCTAGGACTACTTCCCCACTATCACGGGATTTCACAGCCCGATCAACTCTTTGTTCTAAAGCCGTTTGCGCCGCTAATCTATCTACATTGAGTCGACGACTAAAATCGGCAGCAAACGTTCGAATTTTAGATTTAAGTTTGTCCCACCAGGCATTTCCCACCACAGCCCCCGTCAGTTCCCTTTGTAAGGTTAGTAAAAACTGGTCCCGGAAATGCTGCTCGCCAAATAACGAGCAGTTGAATTTCCAGTAGCCAGTCATCCTAACATTAGGCTTATCTAAGTTTACACGGACCCGGACAAGCCTATGATCCGAATAAACTATATAATGAAAACTTGGACACCCTAAGAGTCCTACATCGACTCTCCTAACTAAAACTCGGTCGAGGTAGCTCGCAAGCACACCTACAGCCGAGCTGCCACTATTTGTCCAAGTCCACACTACCCGCTGAGGGTGTTCATTCCGGTACTTGTCGATGAGATCAAACCCATCGACAAAGCCCCGAAAATGTTCCACTCCCCAGTTTTTAGTACCCGCTTTATATTTGGACCCTATACGATCTATATCGGGGTCAAGGACGGCATTCCAATCCCCCGCTAAAATTAACCGACGTGATGTCGTCATAAACGGCTCGATCTGCCGAAACAAAGCAGGTCGCTCAGCCTGGGTATTGGGCCCATAAACCCCAATGAGACGCAAAGCCTTATCCTTTATGGTAGCATCCAGCACGCAAAGCCTGCCCGCCGGATCTGCGAAGACAAGAGCACACGCAGCCTTCAAAGTCTTGCTCACCAGCCAAGAGACACCCCTCGAGTGTCCATCAAAACATGCTGAATAAAGAGTAAACTCCCTAGACAGAATGTCTTCATGATCGCGAGAAGAAAAACGGGTCTCTTGTACACAACATATATTCACACCGAGGCTCTGAAGGTCGCGAACGAGTCTCACCCTTCGAGACTCCGACCTCAGGCCTCGGACATTCACACTAGCTAACCAGAGTGCCATTATCAAATCGACTAGGGTCGCCCATCCGAGTAGAACATTGCTGGGGTGAGGACACCGACAGCCTGTCCCATTGAACCTGACGCCATCTCATTTTCGACGGTATCACCATGAGACAGGCCACCGATGTCCGCTGGAAATGTTAATTTAAGCGCCCTATACAGGGAAGGGTGAACAAAAACAGGGACCCTCCCTCTGCACGTTTTAGAAGAATCCAAATTGGGCTCAAATACCGCCGCTGGGGGCACTAATTTCAAAGATGAGTTTGCCTCCTCAATCATGCCCCAAATCTCCCGCGTACCCGGGCCCGATCGCACAACTGTTAGGAGTCTTTTTGCTTTTTTGAAATTTGTCGGGTCCTCAATGTCCAGTCCACTCAACTTTTGAAAGTTGAATAGGACTTTCAAGGGCCTGGGGTTCTTGGTTATCCCCAACACATTCTCCACATGGACCCGGGATACGCGGCAGACGTCTTCCCCTAAGTTATATGGAGGCTTCAGCTTTTTCTTCCCCTTTTCCCCCACGACCTGAGTGTCTGGACTTCTGTTGCGTTTTTTATGTGGTGTCTGGGAAGGTGTTGGGGTAGGTGTACTTGCTGGTGTGTGTGATGGAGTCATTCCAGATGGGGTCTTGATGGGGGAAGGCTTGTTTGAAACAGGTTTTTTATGTTTCGCAGGAGAATTTGATAAGGATTTAGGTGCTGGAGGTTTAGCAAATGATGGAGGGGAAGACGGGGCAGAGGATGAGGGGCAGGGAACCCCCAGCGGCTTCTGTTTCTTTGCCTTTTTGTCCTCCAGCTTCTGCTTCAACTTTTTGAGGTCTAAGATCTTCTGCCAGCTTGGCTCATTAAGTTTCTGAGCAGGAGTCGCAGTCTCCTCATAAGAGGCCGAGGCGTCGCCCTCCGAGCTAGTAGAGGGAATGGGGCTGTAGGTGGTTTTGTCCCCGGAGTCATGCTTAGACAGAGGTCCCGCTGTCTGGACCTTCCCTTTGGCCCTACCTACTACACGCCATCCCCCCTCATCCTTCTCCTTATCCACACTTGTGGAAGGCGTTGGTTTGAGGGGCAATGGGGGCAAAGACCCAACCGAGGGATTTTCCACACCGGTCCGCTTAGTAGGTAGGCCCATTACAGGCGCCGCGGTTTTATCAGTGTCGGCCAAAGGGGGATTTGGGTCGCCAGCAACCGGAGCTCCAGGGGCCTTCTTCCCTGGGCAGGAGGAGGAGAGATGACCAGTCACTCCACACCTCCAGCATACTGGTTTTCTGCCAGTCACAATGACTGGCAATCTCCGGTTGCCAAAATCCAGACAGTTGGGGATGGACTTGAAGGCCGCCTCATCAATCATGATGTCAAAAGTCCACCCCCCGTTCAAATTGTCCGAGAGAGCCCCTAAAATTTGGCCGTACTGCATAAAGAATGCAGCCAGGAGCTCTCCGGAAATTTGAGGAGGAACCTCAAACACTGCCACCCTGGTCCTTCGCCTACCCATGTATTCGGTACGGAGAATCAGGTCCTTTGTTATCAACTCCCTTTTTGCCATTTCCAGGCAATCCTCTGGCGTGGGCAGCAGTACGTCCCACATGAAGAATTTCACTCCCTTGATTACTCTTTGGGGTTTTATCCCCAGGGACATAAGTGATTTGATCACTGTGTCTTTCGTGGATCGACAGATTTTGCGCGTACGCCTGTCAACCGCGAAGACGGTCACCATTCTTTGTTCGAACTTCTGAAGTTCCTGGACGTCTTTAAGGATGCCATCTTTATTTACAAGATGGGCAAAATCCTTTGCCTTTTCCAGGAACTCCGCGATGTTCACAATACAACTCGGGGGGGACTTCCAGCAAGAGGGCGATTCCTCGGCTGTAGACTTGGACTGAGCCACTTTCGGCACCTTTTCATTTGTGTTGGAGACCTGCATGGCCTCCTCCTTGTCATTTGCGTTTGCCTTGTCAGGTTTGATTGGGGAAACCTTACCCCGTTTTTTAGATTTGGATTTATCTTTATCCGGGGGGTCGGCTTTAGCAGCCGCCCCAAAGAGGTCTTTCTTGACCCCTGACCGACTCATTTCGTCGGCCATTTAAAAGTTCAGGCAGAAACACTTGCCCAATTGTGAGGAGTTGAGATAGGGAAAAAAAAATAAAAGGCAAAAACAAAAGTAGTTAAAGTTAAAGTACCACAAAAGTAAATTAAAACAAATTAACAATAAACTTTAAATCAAAGGCTATAAAATAAATAAACTTGGAAAACTAAAAGTTCTAGAAAAAGAAAAGAAAAACTATAAACTAAATAGTCTCGTAAGACTTTAAAATAATAAAATAAAAATGGCGCCCGAAGGCAGCCGAAATAAAAGAAAAAACAATAAATAAACTCCTACTTTTTTTTTCTCCAATTAAACAACAGAAAAAGAAAAGAAATAAAAATGTCTGGTTTGACACTAGTCAAACCAAACTAAAAAATAAAGGTTTGCGGCCGAAGCCGCTAAAGAAATAAATTAAAACCAAAAGCTGAAACTTAAAAAATTAAAGGATTGCGACCGAAGTCGCTAAATAAAACGGGGGAGGGTAAAAACGAAAAGGAGGATAAATTAAAACAAAACTTTTTCTTTTTTCTTTTCTTCAAATGTAACAACAACAGAAAATAAAAAAGCCGGTAAGACTTTGTCTTACCGAACTAAAAAATCAAAAAATGTTGGCCGAAGCCAAGAAAGAAAAAATATATTCAAATGAAACAAATGAAAATAAAAACTTAAAAAATAACTTAACTTAAAAGACCAAAAGTCAATAACACGTTCACCAGTCAAAAAAAGGTCTGAAAAATAACAACCGCCCGGGGGTATTCCGAGCCAAAAAACAGTAATTTTCACTCCGAACAAGTTCACCAAAACCAGGTCACACTAATATTTATTTGCATATATTAAAAAAACATATACAAAATGTGGCACAAGGCCTAAAAAGGGGGGTGGGGAAGGACGGTCATCATCTGTCTTAAACTAAAAACTTAGCTAGTCGCAACCACTGACCCAAACATACCAACAACGGTCCGAGCACCAAAACAACACATTCTTCCATACCTTTCTTACTACATCCACCATAATTCCTCAAATTCTCTATGAAAATCTAAATAGTCCCCATATGTACAATACAAAGTCAGTGGGGGGGGATAACAATTTAAAAAAAAACCCAATGTATATTTACAAAAACAAATGAACTATTTACAAGAAAACAAAACAAAATAAGATTAGTAATAAAACCCCCCACAGTACCTAAATGTGGCAGTAACATCAGTTAACTGAACGAAAAAATTGCGGGACTATAAAGTATGAAAAACAGTCATCCTTCCAAAATCACTCACACAGACACACACTCATTCAGACACAATAACAAATACGAAAAACCACACACACGAAACGAAAGCCATCCCGCAACTACCAGAGAACTGACGTCACTGGCCACCTAACGCGGGAGGGGATGGGGAATTAAACTAAAGAAAAAATAGGGACAGAAATAAAAGGGGGGCTAATGAGCATACATACTCTAGCTAAGTTAACCAGAAACGAGAAACTAAAAATTCAAAATAAACCTATACTAGTCTAATATCGGGACGGGTTGCGTCTGTTGAACCCAAGAGGGACGAAATCCTGCACCTAGCCGAGGTCCAAGTGCCACTCCAAGTCAGCTCCTCTCACTCTACACATTCGCGCAAGATTTACCCACCTTTTGGCGAATTCTGATGAAGGGAGTCGCCGCCTCTCCGTCCTAATCTTGACTTTAAGCTGATGCTTAAAGTACAAGATTAGTAGGGAAGAAGTGAACTTCTCACCTTCATAGAATCCCTTCTGACGCGTCACCCAAATCACGACTCTCATAACTCCTAGCAAGCAGTGGAACACATAGAGTTCAGACTCCGTTAACGGCGGGGCCACATTGCTACAAACAGAAGCGGCCTCAAGGACGAAAAACTTTCCCTGCAACATGCGAACCATGAGACCTTCAACAAACTTACACAATGGTGCTACCGACTTGCAATGAAAGAAGACGTGACCAAGGGTCTCGACTTCCCCCTCACAACGTCGGCAGTTTGGATATTTCTCCAAACCCGCTGCGCAAAGTTTTTTGCCGACCCAGAGGGCCCCACGTATCACCAGCCAGGTGAGGGATGCCTCATCGTTGTTGAGACATTTCAACCCGGAAGCCCAAGGCCAGATTGAGCGAGCCTCCTGCTTCGTAAGACCGAGCTCGTCAATCAAATCATCATGAACGGACCCCCTGACTACCACCCGATATAATGCCCTACGAGACAACGCCTGGACGTTGTGGAGGCCAACCGTCGCCCGTAAGAGGTGTTTCAGAGCCAGACGACATTCACGGTAGAAGGAGCACTCGGCACGAGGCAAACGGCCAGCCTCCTCCTCGCCCGAGTGCACACTTCTCAAGGATGGGAAGGATCTACGGGCGTCTTCCTTCCAGAAGGCGCCCCCGTCATCCGAATCGCGACACAAACGATCCAGGAACCCGATGCGAAGCATATCGAGACGAATCTCAATGCTAGGCATACCTAGACCGCCTTCAGTAGGATGAAGGCAACAGATCTCCCGACATACCCTAGGAGCTCTGCCTCTCCACAAGAAAGAGAACAAGAGCTGTACTAATGAAAGCACTGTGGCAGACGGAAGTGGAAGTACCGAGAGTCGGTAAAGGAGAATCGGGTAGATATGTGAAACACATACCTCCGCCCTCCCCTTCAAGGAAAGCCTCCTCCGAGACCACAAATTAATTGCGCTCTCGGCCTTCTCTCGTACCTCCGACCAATTCATATCCAACTGGATATCAGGACCGAACCAGACGCCGAGTATCTTGATCGGCCCATCCGTCCAGCTGAATGGTCCGGGAAGAGAAACCCCCTTCCACGCACCCAACCGCAAGCCAACAGACTTATCGCGGTTGATCTTGGCCCCTGTCACCATCTCATACCCACCGATTTCTCTGCTGACTTCGTTAATCTCGGCTCTGCTCGACACAAGAACCGAAACGTCGTCAGCATAGGCAGAATACCTGGCCGAGGTGGTAGCACCAGGTAAAGAGATTCCGCGTAGGACCGGATTCGCCTTTAACTTGCGAAGGAAGGGTTCCAACGCAAGAACGTAAAGCATAGGCGAAAGCGGACAACCCTGACGAATAGATCGAGACAATACGAAAGGTTCCGATCTTACCCCGTTCACTTCCACCAGCGCACCGGGGGTCGCATACATAAGCCGGATCCAGGAGCGAAAGTACGGCCCGAAACCGGCAGCCGAAAGAACAGCCTCCAAGAATCGATGGTCAACCCTATCAAAGGCCTTGGACTGATCTAAATTGATCAGCGCGGCTTCACTGTCGACTTTCTCGATGATCAGGCGCACCATGTGAAGGTTGTCCTGAATAGTCCGGCCCTTCACAGAACAAGTCTGCTCGGAGCCAATCAGACTAGACAGGACAAGCTGCAAACGGTTAGCCAAGACCTTAGCCAAAATCTTTAACTCTGTATTTAACATAGTTAAAGGGCGAAAGTTACCTATCCCATCCCCACCGCTTTTGTCCTTACGCAGCAGCTTGATCACACCCCTGGTGAAGCGTTGAGGTATAGACCCCTGCTTCATCCAGTTGTTAAAGACCAGCTCCAGCAAAGGAACAAAAACGGGCGACTGCCTCAAGTACACTTCGTAAGGAAGACCATCTAATCCCGGAGACTTATCCAGGCCAACCTGTTTCAGCGCTTCCCAGATTTCCGACTCAGTGATGGGACCCTCGCACCCAGCCGCTTCAGCTGCCTCAAGGCAGGGAAAGTCAGCTAAATAGGTGTCGAACCGAGCAGAGCTCAGACCGGGCTCCCTGGTAAAAAGCTCCCGAAAGTAATCCCGAAAAGCCTCGCATATGCCCGAGTTTGTAGTCACTGTCCGCCCGTCCGGCAATGTGACGCTCGCGATATGCCTTCTTGAAGCATTCCTACTTTCCTCTGCACGCAGTTCCGCGGCCATATTCGTCGCCTCAGAGGACATTCTTTTTAACCTAGCCCTAACTACCAGAGCTTGATCCTTCTTGCTAAGCAAGGAGGACAACTCTGCCTTAGCTAGGACTACTTCCCCACTATCACGGGATTTCACAGCCCGATCAACTCTTTGTTCTAAAGCCGTTTGCGCCGCTAATCTATCTACATTGAGTCGACGACTAAAATCGGCAGCAAACGTTCGAATTTTAGATTTAAGTTTGTCCCACCAGGCATTTCCCACCACAGCCCCCGTCAGTTCCCTTTGTAAGGTTAGTAAAAACTGGTCCCGGAAATGCTGCTCGCCAAATAACGAGCAGTTGAATTTCCAGTAGCCAGTCATCCTAACATTAGGCTTATCTAAGTTTACACGGACCCGGACAAGCCTATGATCCGAATAAACTATATAATGAAAACTTGGACACCCTAAGAGTCCTACATCGACTCTCCTAACTAAAACTCGGTCGAGGTAGCTCGCAAGCACACCTACAGCCGAGCTGCCACTATTTGTCCAAGTCCACACTACCCGCTGAGGGTGTTCATTCCGGTACTTGTCGATGAGATCAAACCCATCGACAAAGCCCCGAAAATGTTCCACTCCCCAGCTTTTAGTACCCGCTTTATATTTGGACCCTATACGATCTATATCGGGGTCAAGGATGGCATTCCAATCCCCCGCTAAAATTAACCGACGTGATGTCGTCATAAACGGCTCGATCTGCCGAAACAAAGCAGGTCGCTCAGCCTGGGTATTGGGCCCATAAACCCCAATGAGACGCAAAGCCTTATCCTTTATGGTAGCATCCAGCACGCAAAGCCTGCCCGCCGGATCTGCGAAGACAAGAGCACACGCAGCCTTCAAAGTCTTGCTCACCAGCCAAGAGACACCCCTCGAGTGTCCATCAAAACATGCTGAATAAAGAGTAAACTCCCTAGACAGAATGTCTTCATGATCGCGAGAAGAAAAACGGGTCTCTTGTACACAACATATATTCACACCGAGGCTCTGAAGGTCGCGAACGAGTCTCACCCTTCGAGACTCCGACCTCAGGCCTCGGACATTCACACTAGCTAACCAGAGTGCCATTATCAAATCGACTAGGGTCGCCCATCCGAGTAGAACATTGCTGGGGTGAGGACACCGACAGCATGTCCCATTGAACCTGACGCCATCTCATTTTCGACGGTATCACCATGAGACAGGCCACCGATGTCCGCTGGAAATGTTAATTTAAGCGCCCTATACAGGGAAGGGTGAACAAAAACAGGGACCCTCCCTCTGCACGTTTTAGAAGGATCCAAATTGGGCTCAAATACCGCCGCTGGGGGCACTAATTTCAAAGATGAGTTTGCCTCCTCAATCATGCCCCAAATCTCCCGCGTACCCGGGCCCGATCGCACAACTGTTAGGAGTCTTTTTGCTTTTTCAAAATTTTTCGGGTCCTCAATGTCCAGTCCACTCAACTTTTGAAAGTTGAATAGGACTTTCAAGGGCCTGGGGTTCTTGGTTATCCCCAACACATTCTCCACATGGACCCGGGATACGCGGCAGACGTCTTCCCCTAAGTTATATGGAGGCTTCAGCTTTTTCTTCCCCTTTTCCCCCACGACCTGAGCGTCTGGACTTCTGTTGCGTTTTTTATGTGGTGTCTGTGTAGGTGTTGGGGTAGGTGTACAAGCTGGTGTGTGTGATGGAGTCATTCCAGATGGGGTCTTGATGGGGGAAGGCTTGTTTGAAATAGGTTTTTTATGTTTCGCAGGAGAATTTGATAAGGATTTTGGCGCTGGAGGTTTAGCAAATGATGGAGGGGAAGACGGGGCAGAGGATGAGGGGCAGGGAACCCCCAGCGGCTTCTGTTTCTTTGCCTTTTTGTCCTCCAGCTTCTGCTTCAACTTTTTGAGGTCTAAGATCTTCTGCCAGCTTGGCTCATTAAGTTTCTGAGCAGGAGTCGCAGTCTCCTCATAAGAGGCCGAGGCGTCGCCCTCCGAGCTAGTAGAGGGAATGGGGCTGTAGGTGGTTTTGTCCCCGGAGTCATGCTGAGACAGAGGTCCCGCTGTCTGGACCTTCCCTTTGGCCCTACCTACTACACGCCATCCCCCCTCATCCTTCTCCTTATCCACACTTGTGGAAGGCGTTGGTTTGAGGGGCAATGGGGGCAAAGACCCAACCGAGGGATTTTCCACACCGGTCCGCTTAGTAGGTAGGCCCATTACAGGCGCCGCGGTTTTATCAGTGTCGGCCAAAGGGGGATTTGGGTCGCCAGCAACCGGAGCTCCAGGGGCCTTCTTCCCTGGGCAGGAGGAGGAGAGATGACCAGTCACTCCACACCTCCAGCATACTGGTTTTCTGCCAGTCACAATGACTGGCAATCTCCGGTTGCCAAAATCCAGACAGTTGGGGATGGACTTGAAGGCCGCCTCATCAATCATGATGTCAAAAGTCCACCCCCCGTTCAAATTGTCCGAGAGAGCCCCTAAAATTTGGCCGTACTGCATAAAGAATGCAGCCAGGAGCTCTCCGGAAATTTGAGGAGGAACCTCAAACACTGCCACCCTGGTCCTTCGCCTACCCATGTATTCGGTACGGAGAATCAGGTCCTTTGTTATCAACTCCCTTTTTGCCATTTCCAGGCAATCCTCTGGCGTGGGCAGCAGTACGTCCCACATGAAGAATTTCACTCCCTTGATTACTCTTTGGGGTTTTATCCCCAGGGACATAAGTGATTTGATCACTGTGTCTTTCGTGGATCGACAGATTTTGCGCGTACGCCTGTCAACCGCGAAGACGGTCACCATTCTTTGTTCGAACTTCTGAAGTTCCTGGACGTCTTTAAGGATGCCATCTTTATTTACAAGATGGGCAAAATCCTTTGCCTTTTCCAGGAACTCCGCGATGTTCACAATACAACTCGGGGGGGACTTCCAGCAAGAGGGCGATTCCTCGGCTGTAGACTTGGACTGAGCCACTTTCGGCACCTTTTCATTTGAGTTGGAGACCTGCATGGCCTCCTCCTTGTCATTTGCGTTTGCCTTGTCAGGTTTGATTGGGGAAACCTTACCCCGTTTTTTAGATTTGGATTTATCTTTATCCGGGGGGTCGGCTTTAGCAGCCGCCCCAAAGAGGTCTTTCTTGACCCCTGACCGACTCATTTCGTCGGCCATTTCAAAGTTAAGGCAGAAACACTTGCCCAATTGTGAGGAGTTGAGATAGGGAGAAAGAAAAAAAAAAAATAAAAGGCAAAAACAAAAGTAGTTAAAGTTAAAGTACCACAAAAGTAAATTAAAACAAATTAACAATAAACTTTAAATCAAAGGCTATAAAATAAATAAACTTGGAAAACTAAAAGTTCTAGAAAAAGAAAAAAACTATAAACTAAATAGTCTCGTAAGACTTTAAAAAAATAAAATAAAAATGGCGCCCGAAGGCAGCCGAAATAAAAGAAAAAACAATAAATAAACTCCTACTTTTTTTTTTCTTCTCCAATTAAACAACAGAAAAAGAAAAGAAATAAAAATGTCTGGTTTGACACTAGTCAAACCAAACTAAAAAATAAAGGTTTGCGGCCGAAGCCGCTAAAGAAATAAATTAAAACCAAAAGCTGAAACTTAAAAAATTAAAGGATTGCGACCGAAGTCGCTAAATAAAACGGGGGAGGGTAAAAACGAAAAGGAGGATAAATTAAAACAAAACTTTTTCTTTTTTCTTTTCTTCAAATGTAACAACAACAGAAAATAAAAAAGCCGGTAAGACTTTGTCTTACCGAACTAAAAAATCAAAAAATGTTGGTCGAAGCCAAGAAAGAAAAAATATATTCAAATGAAACAAATGAAAATAAAAACTTAAAAAATAACTTAACTTAAAAGACCAAAAGTCAATAACACGTTCACCCGTCAAAAAAAGGTCTGAAAAATAACAACCGCCCGGGGGTATTCCGAGCCAAAAAACAGTAATTTTCACTCCGAACAAGTTCACCAAAACCAGGTCACACTAATATTTATTTGCATATATTAAAAAAACATATACAAAATGTGGCACAAGGCCTAAAAAGGGGGGTGGGGAAGGACGGTCATCATCTGTCTTAAACTAAAAACTTAGCTAGTCGCAACCACTGACCCAAACATACCAACAACGGTCCGAGCACCAAAACAACACATTCTTCCATACCTTTCTTACTACATCCACCATAATTCCTCAAATTCTCTATGAAAATCTAACTAGTCCCCATATGTACAATACAAAGTCAGTGGGGGGGGGATAACAATTTAAAAAACCCCAATGTATATTTACAAAAACAAATGAACTATTTACAAGAAAACAAAACAAAATAAGATTAGTAATAAAACCCCCCACAGTACCTAAATGTGGCAGTAACATCAGTTAACTGGACGAAAAAATTGCGGGAATATAAAGTATGAAAAACAGTCATCCTTCCAAAATCACTCACACAGACACACACTCATTCAGACACAATAACAAATACGAAAAACCACACACACGAAACGAAAGCCATCCCGCAACTACCAGAGAACTGACGTCACTGGCCACCTAACGCGGGAGGGGATGGGGAATTAAACTAAAGAAAAATAGGGACAGAAATAAAAGGGGGGCTAATGAGCATACATACTCTAGCTAAGTTAACCAGAAACGAGAAACTAAAAAATCAAAATAAACCTATACTAGTCTAATATCGGGACGGGTTGCTTCTGTTGAACCCATGAGGGACGAAATCCTGCACCTAACCGAGGTCCAAGTGCCACTCCAAGTCAGCTCCTCTCACTCTACACATTCGCGCAAGATTTACCCACCTTTTGCCGAATTCTGATGAAGGGAGTCGCCGCCTTTCCGTCCTAATCTTGACTTTAAGCTGATGCTTAAAGTACAAGATTAGTAGGGAAGAAGTGAACTTCTCACCTTCATAGAATCCCTTCTGACGCGTCACCCAAATCACGACTCTCATAACTCCTAGCAAGCAGTGGAACACATAAAGTTCAGACTCCGTTAGCGGCGGGGCCACATTGCTACAAACAGAAGCGGCCTCAAGGACGAAAAACTTTCCCTGCAACATGCGAACCATGAGACCTTCAACAAACTTACACAATGGTGCTACCGACTTGCAATGAAAGAAGACGTGACCAAGGGTCTCGACTTCCCCCTCACAACGTCGGCAGTTTGGATATTTCTCCAAACCCGCTGCGCAAAGTTTTTTGCCGACCCAGAGGGCCCCACGTATCACCAGCCAGGTGAGGGATGCCTCATCGTTGTTGAGACATTTCAACCCGGAAGCCCAAGGCCAGATTGAGCGAGCCTCCCGCTTCGTAAGACCGAGCTCGTCAATCAAATCATCATGAACGGACCCCCTGACTGCCACCCGATATAATGCCCTACGAGACAACGCCTGGACGTTGTGGAGGCCAACCGTCGCCCGTAAGAGGTGTTTCAGAGCCAGACGACATTCACGGTAGAAGGAGCACTCGGCACGAGGCAAACGGCCAGCCTCCTCCTCGCCCGAGTGCACACTTCTCAAGGATGGGAAGGATCTACGGGCGTCTTCCTTCCAGAAGGCGCCCCCGTCATCCGAATCGCGACACAAACGATCCAGGAACCCGATGCGAAGCATATCGAGACGAATCTCAATGCTAGGCATACCTAGACCGCCTTCAGCAGGATGAAGGCAACAGATCTCCCGACATACCCTAGGAGCTCTGCCTCTCCACAAGAAAGAGAACAAGAGCTGTACTAATGAAAGCACTGTGGTAGACGGAAGTGGAAGTACCGAGAGTCGGTAAAGGAGAATCGGGTAGATATGTGAAACACATACCTCCGCCCTCCCCTTCAAGGAAAGCCTCCTCCGAGACCACAAATTAATTGCGCTCTCGGCCTTCTCTCGTACCTCCGACCAATTCATATCCAACTGGATATCAGGACCGAACCAGACGCCGAGTATCTTGATCGGCCCATCCGTCCAGCTGAATGGTCCGGGAAGAGAAACCCCCTTCCACGCACCCAACCGCAAGCCAACAGACTTATCGCGGTTGATCTTGGCCCCTGTCACCATCTCATACCCACCGATTTCTCTGCTGACTTCGTTAATCTCGGCTCTGCTCGACACAAGAACCGAAACGTCGTCAGCATAGGCAGAATACCTGGCCGAGGTGGTAGCACCAGGTAAAGAGATTCCGCGTAGGACCGGATTCGCCTTTAACTTGCGAAGGAAGGGTTCCAACGCAAGAACGTAAAGCATAGGCGAAAGCGGACAACCCTGACGAATAGATCGAGACAATACGAAAGGTTCCGATCTTACCCCGTTCACTTCCACCAGCGCACCGGGGGTCGCATACATAAGCCGGATCCAGGAGCGAAAGTACGGCCCGAAACCGGCAGCCGAAAGAACAGCCTCCAAGAATCGATGATCAACCCTATCAAAGGCCTTGGACTGATCTAAATTGATCAGCGCGGCTTCACTGTCGACTTTCTCGATGATCAGGCGCACCATGTGAAGGTTGTCCTGAATAGTCCGGCCCTTCACAGAACAAGTCTGCTCGGAGCCAATCAGACTAGACAGGACAAGCTGCAAACGGTTAGCCAAGACCTTAGCCAAAATCTTTAACTCTGTATTTAACATAGTTAAAGGGCGAAAGTTACCTATCCCATCCCCACCGCTTTTGTCCTTACGCAGCAGCTTGATCACACCCCTGGTGAAGCGTTGAGGTATAGACCCCTGCTTCATCCAGTTGTTAAAGACCAGCTCCAGCAAAGGAACAAAAACGGGCGACTGCCTCAAGTAAACTTCGTAAGGAAGACCATCTAATCCCGGAGACTTATCCAGGCCAACCTGTTTCAGCGCTTCCCAGATTTCCGACTCAGTGATGGGACCCTCGCACCCAGCCGCTTCAGCTGCCTCAAGGCAGGGAAAGTCAGCTAAATAGGTGTCGAACCGAGCAGAGCTCAGACCGGGCTCCCTGGTAAAAAGCTCCCGAAAGTAATCCCGAAAAGCCTCGCATATGCCCGAGTTTGTAGTCACTGTCCGCCCATCCGGCAATGTGACGCTCGCGATATGCCGTCTTGAAGCATTCCTACTTTCCTCTGCACGCAGTTCCGCGGCCATATTCGTCGCCTCAGAGGACATTCTTTTTAACCTAGCCCTAACTACCAGAGCTTGATCCTTCTTGATAAGCAAGGAGGACAACTCTGCCTTAGCTAAGACTACTTCCCCACTATCACGGGATTTCACAGCCCGATCAACTCTTTGTTCTAGAGCCGTTTGCGCCGCTAATCTATCTACATTGAGTCGACGACTAAAATCGGCAGCAAACGTTCGAATTTTAGATTTAAGTTTGTCCCACCAGGCATTTCCCACCACAGCCCCCGTCAGCTCCCTTTGTAAGGTTAGTAAAAACTGGTCCCGGAAATGCTGCTCGCCAAATAACGAGCAGTTGAATTTCCAGTAGCCAGTTATCCTAACATTAGGCTTATCTAAGTTTACACGGACCCGGACAAGCCTATGATCCGAATAAACTATATAATGAAAACTTGGACACCCTAAGAGTCCTACATCGACTCTCCTAACTAAAACTCGGTCGAGGTAGCTCGCAAGCACACCTACAGCCGAGCTGCCACTATTTGTCCAAGTCCATACTACCCGCTGAGGGTGTTCATTCCGGTACTTGTCGATGAGATCAAACCCATCGACAAAGCCCCGAAAATGTTCCACTCCCCAGTTTTTAGTACCCGCTTTATATTTTGACCCTATACGATCTATATCGGGGTCAAGGACGGCATTCCAATCCCCCGCTAAAATTAACCGACGTGATGTCGTCATAAACGGCTCGATCTGCCGAAACAAAGCAGGTCGCTCAGCCTGGGTATTGGGCCCATAAACCCCAATGAGACGCAAAGCCTTATCCTTTATGGTAGCATCCAGCACGCAAAGCCTGCCCGCCGGATCTGCGAAGACAAGAGCACACGCAGCCTTCAAAGTCTTGCTCACCAGCCAAGAGACACCCCTCGAGTGTCCATCAAAACATGCTGAATAAAGAGTAAACTCCCTAGACAGAATGTCTTCATGATCGCGAGAAGAAAAACGGGTCTCTTGTACACAACATATATTCACACCGAGGCTCTGAAGGTCGCGAACGAGTCTCACCCTTCGAGACTCCGACCTCAGGCCTCGGACATTCACACTAGCTAACCAGAGTGCCATTATCAAATCGATTAGGGTCGCCCATCAGAGTAGAACATTGCTGGGGTGAGGACACCGACAGCCTGTCCCATTGAACCTGACGCCATCTCATTTTCGACGGTATCACCATGAGACAGGCCACCGATGTCCGCTGGAAATGTTAATTTAAGTGCCCTATACAGGGAAGGGTGAACAAAAACAGGGACCCTCCCTCTGCATGATTTAGAAGGATCCAAATTGGGCTCAAATACCGCCGCTGGGGGCACTAATTTCAGCGATGAGTTTGCCTCCTCAATCATGCCCCAAATCTCCCGCGTACCCGGGCCCGATCGCACAACTGTTAGGAGTCTTTTTGCTTTTTTGAAATTTGTCGGGTCCTCAATGTCCAGTCCACTCAACTTTTGAAAGTTGAATAGGACTTTCAAGGGCCTGGGGTTCTTGGTTATCCCCAACACATTCTCCACATGGACCCGGGATACGCGGCAGACGTCTTCCCCTAAGTTATATGGAGGCTTCAGTTTTTTCTTCCCCTTTTCCCCCACGACCTGAGCGTCTGGACTTCTGTTGCGTTTTTTATGTGGTGTCTGGGAAGGTGTTGGGGTAGGTGTACTTGCTGGTGTGTGTGATGGAGTCATTCCAGATGGGGTCTTGATGGGGGAAGGCTTGTTTGATATAGGTTTTTTATGTTTCGCAGGAGAATTTGATAAGGATTTTGGCGCTGGAGGTTTAGCAAATGATGGAGGGGAAGACGGGGCAGAGGATGAGGGGCAGGGAACCCCCAGCGGCTTCTGTTTCTTTGCCTTTTTGTCCTCCAGCTTCTGCTTCAACTTTTTGAGGTCTAAGATCTTCTGCCAGCTTGGCTCATTAAGTTTCTGAGCAGGAGTCGCAGTCTCCTCATAAGAGGCCGAGGCGTCGCCCTCCGAGCTAGTAGAGGGAATGGGGCTGTAGGTGGTTTTGTCCCCGGAGTCATGCTGAGACAGAGGTCCCGCTGTCTGGACCTTCCCTTTGGCCCTACCTACTACACGCCATCCCCCCTCATCCTTCTCCTTATCCACACTTGTGGAAGGCGTTGGTTTGAGGGGCAATGGGGGCAAAGACCCAACCGAGGGATTTTCCACACCGGTCCGCTTAGTAGGTAGGCCCATTACAGGCGCCGCGGTTTTATCAGTGTCGGCCAAAGGGGGATTTGGGTCGCCAGCAACCGGAGCTCCAGGGGCCTTCTTCCCTGGGCAGGAGGAGGAGAGATGACCAGTCACTCCACACCTCCAGCATACTGGTTTTCTGCCAGTCACAATGACTGGCAATCTCCGGTTGCCAAAATCCAGACAGTTGGGGATGGACTTGAAGGCCGCCTCATCAATCATGATGTCAAAAGTCCACCCCCCGTTCAAATTGTCCGAGAGAGCCCCTAAAATTTGGCCGTACTGCATAAAGAATGCAGCCAGGAGCTCTCCGGAAATTTGAGGAGGAACCTCAAACACTGCCACCCTGGTCCTTCGCCTACCCATGTATTCGGTACGGAGAATCAGGTCCTTTGTTATCAACTCCCTTTTTGCCATTTCCAGGCAATCCTCTGGCGTGGGCAGCAGTACGTCCCACATGAAGAATTTCACTCCCTTGATTACTCTTTGGGGTTTTATCCCCAGGGACATAAGTGATTTGATCACTGTGTCTTTCGTGGATCGACAGATTTTGCGCGTACGCCTGTCAACCGCGAAGACGGTCACCATTCTTTGTTCGAACTTCTGAAGTTCCTGGACGTCTTTAAGGATGCCATCTTTATTTACAAGATGGGCAAAATCCTTTGCCTTTTCCAGGAACTCCGCGATGTTCACAATACAACTCGGGGGGGACTTCCAGCAAGAGGGCGATTCCTCGGCTGTAGACTTGGACTGAGCCACTTTCGGCACCTTTTCATTTGTGTTGGAGACCTGCATGGCCTCCTCCTTGTCATTTGCGTTTGCCTTGTCAGGTTTGATTGGGGAAACCTTACCCCGTTTTTTAGATTTGGATTTATCTTTATCCGGGGGGTCGGCTTTAGCAGCCGCCCCAAAGAGGTCTTTCTTGACCCCTGACCGACTCATTTCGTCGGCCATTTAAAAGTTCAGGCAGAAACACTTGCCCAATTGTGAGGAGTTGAGATAGGGAGAAAGAAAAAATAAAAAAAAATAAAAGGCAAAAACAAAAGTAGTTAAAGTTAAAGTACCACAAAAGTAAATTAAAACAAATTAACAATAAACTTTAAATCAAAGGCTATAAAATAAATAAACTTGGAAAACTAAAAGTTCTAGAAAAAGAAAAGAAAAACTATAAACTAAATAGTCTCGTAAGACTTTAAAAAAATAAAATAAAAATGGCGCCCGAAGGCAGCCGAAATAAAAGAAAAAACAATAAATAAAACTCCTACTTTTTTTTTCCAATTAAACAACAGAAAAAGAAAAAAGAAAAATGTCTGGTTTGACACTAGTCAAACCAAACTAAAAAAATAAAGGTTTGCGGCCGAAGCCGCTAAAGAAATAAATTAAAACCAAAAGCTGAAACTTAAAAAATTAAAGGATTGCGACCGAAGTCGCTAAATAAACCGGGGGAGGGTAAAAAACGAAAAGGAGGATAAATTAAAACAAAACTTTTTCTTTTTTCTTTTCTTCAAATGTAACAATAACAGAAAATAAAAAAGCCGGTAAGACTTTGTCTTACCGAACTAAAAAATCAAAAAATGTTGGCCGAAGCCAAGAAAGAAAAAATATATTCAAATGAAACAAATGAAAATAAAAACTTAAAAAATAACTTAACTTAAAAGACCAAAAGTCAATAACACGTTCACCCGTCAAAAAAAGGTCTGAAAAATAACAACCGCCCGGGGGTATTCCGAGCCAAAAAACAGTAATTTTCACTCCGAACAAGTTCACCAAAACCAGGTCACACTAATATTTATTTGCATATATTAAAAAAACATATACAAAATGTGGCACAAGGCCTAAAAAGGAGGGTGGGGAAGGACGGTCATCATCTGTCTTAAACTAAAAACTTAGCTAGTCGCAACCACTGACCCAAATATACCAACAACGGTCCGAGCACCAAAACAACACATTCTTCCATACCTTTCTTACTACATCCACCATAATTCCTCAAATTCTCTATGAAAATCTAAATAGTCCCCATATGTACAATACAAAGTCAGTGGGGGGGGGGATAACAATTTAAAAAAAACCCAATGTATATTTACAAAAACAAATGAACTATTTACAAGAAAACAAAACAAAATAAGATTAGTAATAAAACCCCCCACAGTACCTAAATGTGGCAGTAACATCAGTTAACTGGACGAAAAAATTGCGGGATTATAAAGTATGAAAAACAGTCATCCTTCCAAAATCACTCACACAGACACACACTCATTCAGACACAATAACAAATACGAAAAACCACACACACGAAACGAAAGCCATCCCGCAACTACCAGAGAACTGACGTCACTGGCCACCTAACGCGGGAGGGGATGGGGAATTAAACTAAAGAAAAATTAGGGACAGAAATAAAAGGGGGGGCTAATGAGCATACATACTCTAGCTAAGTTAACCAGAAACGAGAAACTAAAAATTCAAAATAAACCTATACTAGTCTAATATCGGGACGGGTTGCGTCTGTTGAACCCAAGAGGGACGAAATCCTGCACCTAGCCGAGGTCCAAGTGCCACTCCAAGTCAGCTCCTCTCACTCTACACATTCGCGCAAGATTTACCCACCTTTTGGCGAATTCTGATGAAGGGAGTCGCCGCCTTTCCGTCCTAATCTTGACTTTAAGCTGATGCTTAAAGTACAAGATTAGTAGGGAAGAAGTGAACTTCTCACCTTCATAGAATCCCTTCTGACGTGTCACCCAAATCACGACTCTCATAACTCCTAGCAAGCAGTGGAACACATAGAGTTCAGACTCCGTTAACGGCGGGGCCACATTGCTACAAACAGAAGCGGCCTCAAGGACGAAAAACTTTCCCTGCAACATGCGAACCATGAGACCTTCAACAAACTTACACAATGGTGCTACCGACTTGCAATGAAAGAAGACGTGACCAAGGGTCTCGACTTCCCCCTCACAACGTCGGCAGTTTGGATATTTCTCCAAACCCGCTGCGCAAAGTTTTTTGCCGACCCAGAGGGCCCCACGTATCACCAGCCAGGTGAGGGATGCCTCATCGTTGTTGAGACATTTCAACCCGGAATCCCAAGGCCAGATTGAGCGAGCCTCCTGCTTCGTAAGACCGAGCTCGTCAATCAAATCATCATGAACGGACCCCCTGACTACCACCCGATATAATGCCCTACGAGACAACGCCTGGACGTTGTGGAGGCCAACCGTCGCCCGTAAGAAGTGTTTCAGAGCCAGACGACATTCACGGTAGAAGGAGCACTCGGCACGAGGCAAACGGCCAGCCTCCTCCTCGCCCGAGTGCACACTTCTCAAGGATGGAAAGGATCTACGGGCGTCTTCCTTCCAGAAGGCGCCCCCGTCATCCGAATCGCGACACAAACGATCCAGGAACCCGATGCGAAGCATATCGAGACGAATCTCAATGCTAGGCATACCTAGACCGCCTTCAGCAGGATGAAGGCAACAGATCTCCCGACATACCCTAGGAGCTCTGCCTCTCCACAAGAAAGAGAACAAGAGCTGTACTAATGAAAGCACTGTGGTAGACGGAAGTGGAAGTACCGAGAGTCGGTAAAGGAGAATCGGGTAGATATGTGAAACACATACCTCCGCCCTCCCCTTCAAGGAAAGCCTCCTCCGAGACCACAAATTAATTGCGCTCTCGGCCTTCTCTCGTACCTCCGACCAATTCATATCCAACTGGATATCAGGACCGAACCAGACGCCGAGTATCTTGATCGGCCCATCCGTCCAGCTGAATGGTCCGGGAAGAGAAACCCCCTTCCACGCACCCAACCGCAAGCCAACAGACTTATCGCGGTTGATCTTGGCCCCTGTCACCATCTCATACCCACCGATTTCTCTGCTGACTTCGTTAATCTCGGCTCTGCTCGACACAAGAACCGAAACGTCGTCAGCATAGGCAGAATACCTGGCCGAGGTGGTAGCACCAGGTAAAGAGATTCCGCGTAGGACCGGATTCGCCTTTAACTTGCGAAGGAAGGGTTCCAACGCAAGAACGTAAAGCATAGGCGAAAGCGGACAACCCTGACGAATAGATCGAGACAATACGAAAGGTTCCGATCTTACCCCGTTCACTTCCACCAGCGCACCGGGGGTCGCATACATAAGCCGGATCCAGGAGCGAAAGTACGGCCCGAAACCGGCAGCCGAAAGAACAGCCTCCAAGAATCGATGGTCAACCCTATCAAAGGCCTTGGACTGATCTAAATTGATCAGCGCGGCTTCACTGTCGACTTTCTCGATGATCAGGCGCACCATGTGAAGGTTGTCCTGAATAGTCCGGCCCTTCACAGAACAAGTCTGCTCGGAGCCAATCAGACTAGACAGGACAAGCTGCAAACGGTTAGCCAAGACCTTAGCCAAAATCTTTAACTCTGTATTTAACATCGTTAAAGGGCGAAAGTTACCTATCCCATCCCCACCGCTTTTGTCCTTACGCAGCAGCTTGATCACACCCCTGGTGAAGCGTTGAGGTATAGACCCCTGCTTCATCCAGTTGTTAAAGACCAGCTCCAGCAAAGGAACAAAAACGGGCGACTGCCTCAAGTACACTTCGTAAGGAAGACCATCTAATCCCGGAGACTTATCCAGGCCAACCTGTTTCAGCGCTTCCCAGATTTCCGACTCAGTGATGGGACCCTCGCACCCAGCCGCTTCAGCTGCCTCAAGGCAGGGAAAGTCAGCTAAATAGGTGTCGAACCGAGCAGAGCTCAGACCGGGCTCCCTGGTAAAAAGCTCCTGAAAGTAATCCCGAAAAGCCTCGCATATGCCCGAGTTTGTAGTCACTGTCCGCCCGTCCGGCAATGTGACGCTCGCGATATGCCTTCTTGAAGCATTCCTACTTTCCTCTGCACGCAGTTCCGCGGCCATATTCGTCGCCTCAGAGGACATTCTTTTTAACCTAGCCCTAACTACCAGAGCTTGATCCTTCTTGCTAAGCAAGGAGGACAACTCTGCCTTAGCTAGGACTACTTCCCCACTATCACGGGATTTCACAGCCCGATCAACTCTTTGTTCTAAAGCCGTTTGCGCCGCTAATCTATCTACATTGAGTCGACGACTAAAATCGGCAGCAAACGTTCGAATTTTAGATTTAAGTTTGTCCCACCAGGCATTTCCCACCACAGCCCCCGTCAGTTCCCTTTGTAAGGTTAGTAAAAACTGGTCCCGGAAATGCTGCTCGCCAAATAACGAGCAGTTGAATTTCCAGTAGCCAGTCATCCTAACATTAGGCTTATCTAAGTTTACACGGACCCGGACAAGCCTATGATCCGAATAAACTATATAATGAAAACTTGGACACCCTAAGAGTCCTACATCGACTCTCCTAACTAAAACTCGGTCGAGGTAGCTCGCAAGCACACCTACAGCCGAGCTGCCACTATTTGTCCAAGTCCACACTACCCGCTGAGGGTGTTCATTCCGGTACTTGTCGATGAGATCAAACCCATCGACAAAGCCCCGAAAATGTTCCACTCCCCAGTTTTTAGTACCCGCTTTATATTTGGACCCTATACGATCTATATCGGGGTCAAGGACGGCATTCCAATCCCCCGCTAAAATTAACCGACGTGATGTCGTCATAAACGGCTCGATCTGCCGAAACAAAGCAGGTCGCTCAGCCTGGGTATTGGGCCCATAAACCCCAATGAGACGCAAAGCCTTATCCTTTATGGTAGCATCCAGCACGCAAAGCCTGCCCGCCGGATCTGCGAAGACAAGAGCACACGCAGCCTTCAAAGTCTTGCTCACCAGCCAAGAGACACCCCTCGAGTGTCCATCAAAACATGCTGAATAAAGAGTAAACTCCCTAGACAGAATGTCTTCATGATCGCGAGAAGAAAAACGGGTCTCTTGTACACAACATATATTCACACCGAGGCTCTGAAGGTCGCGAACGAGTCTCACCCTTCGAGACTCCGACCTCAGGCCTCGGACATTCACACTAGCTAACCAGAGTGCCATTATCAAATCGACTAGGGTCGCCCATCCGAGTAGAACATTGCTGGGGTGAGGACACCGACAGCCTGTCCCATTGAACCTGACGCCATCTCATTTTCGACGGTATCACCATGAGACAGGCCACCGATGTCCGCTGGAAATGTTAATTTAAGCGCCCTATACAGGGAAGGGTGAACAAAAACAGGGACCCTCCCTCTGCACGTTTTAGAAGGATCCAAATTGGGCTCAAATACCGCCGCTGGGGGCACTAATTTCAAAGATGAGTTTGCCTCCTCAATCATGCCCCAAATCTCCCGCGTACCCGGGCCCGATCGCACAACTGTTAGGAGTCTTTTTGCTTTTTCAAAATTTTTCGGGTCCTCAATGTCCAGTCCACTCAACTTTTGAAAGTTGAATAGGACTTTCAAGGGCCTGGGGTTCTTGGTTATCCCCAACACATTCTCCACATGGACCCGGGATACGCGGCAGACGTCTTCCCCTAAGTTATATGGAGGCTTCAGCTTTTTCTTCCCCTTTTCCCCCACGACCTGAGCGTCTGGACTTCTGTTGCGTTTTTTATGTGGTGTCTGTGTAGGTGTTGGGGTAGGTGTACAAGCTGGTGTGTGTGATGGAGTCATTCCAGATGGGGTCTTGATGGGGGAAGGCTTGTTTGAAATAGGTTTTTTATGTTTCGTAGGAGAATTTGATAAGGATTTTGGCGCTGGAGGTTTAGCAAATGATGGAGGGGAAGACGGGGCAGAGGATGAGGGGCAGGGAACCCCCAGCGGCTTCTGTTACTTTGCCTTTTTGTCCTCCAGCTTCTGCTTCAACTTTTTGAGGTCTAAGATCTTCTGCCAGCTTGGCTCATTAAGTTTCTGAGCAGGAGTCGCAGTCTCCTCATAAGAGGCCGAGGCGTCGCCCTCCGAGCTAGTAGAGGGAATGGGGCTGTAGGTGGTTTTGTCCCCGGAGTCATGCTGAGACAGAGGTCCCGCTGTCTGGACCTTCCCTTTGGCCCTACCTACTACACGCCATCCCCCCTCATCCTTCTCCTTATCCACACTTGTGGAAGGCGTTGGTTTGAGGGGCAATGGGGGCAAAGACCCAACCGAGGGATTTTCCACACCGGTCCGCTTAGTAGGTAGGCCCATTACAGGCGCCGCGGTTTTATCAGTGTCGGCCAAAGGGGGATTTGGGTCGCCAGCAACCGGAGCTCCAGGGGCCTTCTTCCCTGGGCAGGAGGAGGAGAGATGACCAGTCACTCCACACCTCCAGCATACTGGTTTTCTGCCAGTCACAATGACTGGCAATCTCCGGTTGCCAAAATCCAGACAGTTGGGGATGGACTTGAAGGCCGCCTCATCAATCATGATGTCAAAAGTCCACCCCCCGTTCAAATTGTCCGAGAGAGCCCCTAAAATTTGGCCGTACTGCATAAAGAATGCAGCCAGGAGCTCTCCGGAAATTTGAGGAGGAACCTCAAACACTGCCACCCTGGTCCTTCGCCTACCCATGTATTCGGTACGGAGAATCAGGTCCTTTGTTATCAACTCCCTTTTTGCCATTTCCAGGCAATCCTCTGGCGTGGGCAGCAGTACGTCCCACATGAAGAATTTCACTCCCTTGATTACTCTTTGGGGTTTTATCCCCAGGGACATAAGTGATTTGATCACTGTGTCTTTCGTGGATCGACAGATTTTGCGCGTACGCCTGTCAACCGCGAAGACGGTCACCATTCTTTGTTCGAACTTCTGAAGTTCCTGGACGTCTTTAAGGATGCCATCTTTATTTACAAGATGGGCAAAATCCTTTGCCTTTTCCAGGAACTCCGCGATGTTCACAATACAACTCGGGGGGGACTTCCAGCAAGAGGGCGATTCCTCGGCTGTAGACTTGGACTGAGCCACTTTCGGCACCTTTTCATTTGTGTTGGAGACCTGCATGGCCTCCTCCTTGTCATTTGCGTTTGCCTTGTCAGGTTTGATTGGGGAAACCTTACCCCGTTTTTTAGATTTGGATTTATCTTTATCCGGGGGGTCGGCTTTAGCAGCCGCCCCAAAGAGGTCTTTCTTGACCCCTGACCGACTCATTTCGTCGGCCATTTAAAAGTTCAGGCAGAAACACTTGCCCAATTGTGAGGAGTTGAGATAGGGAGAAAGAAAAAATGAAAAAAAAATAAAAGGCAAAACAAAAGTAGTTAAAGTTAAAGTACCACAAAAGTAAATTAAAACAAATTAACAATAAACTTTAAATCAAAGGCTATAAAATAAATAAACTTGGAAAACTAAAAGTTCTAGAAAAAGAAAAGAAAAACTATAAACTAAATAGTCTCGTAAGACTTTAAAAAAATAAAATAAAAATGGCGCCCGAAGGCAGCCGAAATAAAAGAAAAAACAATAAATAAACTCCTACTTTTTTTTTCTCCAATTAAACAACAGAAAAAGAAAAGAAATAAAAATGTCTGGTTTGACACTAGTCAAACCAAACTAAAAAATAAAGGTTTGCGGCCGAAGCCGCTAAAGAAATAAATTAAAACCAAAAGCTGAAACTTAAAAAATTAAAGGATTGCGACCGAAGTCGCTAAATAAAACGGGGGAGGGTAAAAACGAAAAGGAGGATAAATTAAAACAAAACTTTTTCTTTTTTCTTTTCTTCAAATGTAACAACAACAGAAAATAAAAAAGCCGGTAAGACTTTGTCTTACCGAACTAAAAAATCAAAAAATGTTGGCCGAAGCCAAGAAAGAAAAAATATATTCAAATGAAACAAATGAAAATAAAAACTTAAAAAATAACTTAACTTAAAAGACCAAAAGTCAATAACACGTTCACCCGTCAAAAAAAGGTCTGAAAAATAACAACCGCCCGGGGGTATTCCGAGCCAAAAACAGTAATTTTCACTCCGAACAAGTTCACCAAAACCAGGTCACACTAATATTTATTTGCATATATTAAAAAAACATATACAAAATGTGGCACAAGGCCTAAAAAGGGGGATGGGGAAGGACGGTCATCATCTGTCTTAAACTAAAAACTTAGCTAGTCGCAACCACTGACCCAAACATACCAACAACGGTCCGAGCACCAAAACAACACATTCTTCCATACCTTTCTTACTACATCCACCATAATTCCTCAAATTCTCTATGAAAATCTAACTAGTCCCCATATGTACAATACAAAGTCAGTGGGGGGGGGAGATAACAACTTTAAAAACCCCAATGTATATTTACAAAACAAATGAACTATTTACAAGAAAACAAAACAAAATAAGATTAGTAATAAAACCCCCCACAGTACCTAAAATGTGGCAGTAACATCAGTTAACTGGACGAAATAATTGCGGGATTATAAAAGTTTGAAAAACAGTCATCCTTCCAAAATCACTCACACAGACACACACTCATTCAGACACAATAACAAATACGAAAAACCACACACACGAAACGAAAGCCATCCCGCAACTACCAGAGAACTGACGTCACTGGCCACCTAACGCGGGAGGGGATGGGGAATTAAACTAATGAAAAATTAGGGACAGAAATAAAAGGGGGGCTAATGAGCATACATACTCTAGCTAAGTTAACCAGAAACGAGAAACTAAAAATTCAAAATAAACCTATACTAGTCTAATATCGGGACGGGTTGCGTCTGTTGAACCCAAGAGGGACGAAATCCTGCACCTAGCCGAGGTCCAAGTGCCACTCCAAGTCAGCTCCTCTCACTCTACACATTCGCGCAAGATTTACCCACCTTTTGGCGAATTCTGATGAAGGGAGTCGCCGCCTTTCCGTCCTAATCTTGACTTTAAGCTGATGCTTAAAGTACAAGATTAGTAGGGAAGAAGTGAACTTCTCACCTTCATAGAATCCCTTCTGACGTGTCACCCAAATCACGACTCTCATAACTCCTAGCAAGCAGTGGAACACATAGAGTTCAGACTCCGTTAACGGCGGGGCCACATTGCTACAAACAGAAGCGGCCTCAAGGACGAAAAACTTTCCCTGCAACATGCGAACCATGAGACCTTCAACAAACTTACACAATGGTGCTACCGACTTGCAATGAAAGAAGACGTGACCAAGGGTCTCGACTTCCCCCTCACAACGTCGGCAGTTTGGATATTTCTCCAAACCCGCTGCGCAAAGTTTTTTGCCGACCCAGAGGGCCCCACGTATCACCAGCCAGGTGACGGATGCCTCATCGTTGTTGAGACATTTCAACCCGGAAGCCCAAGGCCAGATTGAGCGAGCCTCCTGCTTCGTAAGACCGAGCTCGTCAATCAAATCATCATGAACGGACCCCCTGACTACCACCCGATATAATGCCCTACGAGACAACGCCTGGACGTTGTGGAGGCCAACCGTCGCCCGTAAGAGGTGTTTCAGAGCCAGACGACATTCACGGTAGAAGGAGCACTCGGCACGAGGCAAACGGCCAGCCTCCTCCTCGCCCGAGTGCACACTTCTCAAGGATGGGAAGGATCTACGGGCGTCTTCCTTCCAGAAGGCGCCCCCGTCATCCGAATCGCGACACAAACGATCCAGGAACCCGATGCGAAGCATATCGAGACGAATCTCAATGCTAGGCATACCTAGACCGCCTTCAGTAGGATGAAGGCAACAGATCTCCCGACATACCCTAGGAGCTCTGCCTCTCCACAAGAAAGAGAACAAGAGCTGTACTAATGAAAGCACTGTGGCAGACGGAAGTGGAAGTACCGAGAGTCGGTAAAGGAGAATCGGGTAGATATGTGAAACACATACCTCCGCCCTCCCCTTCAAGGAAAGCCTCCTCCGAGACCACAAATTAATTGCGCTCTCGGCCTTCTCTCGTACCTCCGACCAATTCATATCCAACTGGATATCAGGACCGAACCAGACGCCGAGTATCTTGATCGGCCCATCCGTCCAGCTGAATGGTCCGGGAAGAGAAACCCCCTTCCACGCACCCAACCGCAAGCCAACAGACTTATCGCGGTTGATCTTGGCCCCTGTCACCATCTCATACCCACCGATTTCTCTGCTGACTTCGTTAATCTCGGCTCTGCTCGACACAAGAACCGAAACGTCGTCAGCATAGGCAGAATACCTGGCCGAGGTGGTAGCACCAGGTAAAGAGATTCCGCGTAGGACCGGATTCGCCTTTAACTTGCGAAGGAAGGGTTCCAACGCAAGAACGTAAAGCATAGGCGAAAGCGGACAACCCTGACGAATAGATCGAGACAATACGAAAGGTTCCGATCTTACCCCGTTCACTTCCACCAGCGCACCGGGGGTCGCATACATAAGCCGGATCCAGGAGCGAAAGTACGGCCCGAAACCGGCAGCCGAAAGAACAGCCTCCAAGAATCGATGGTCAACCCTATCAAAGGCCTTGGACTGATCTAAATTGATCAGCGCGGCTTCACTGTCGACTTTCTCGATGATCAGGCGCACCATGTGAAGGTTGTCCTGAATAGTCCGGCCCTTCACAGAACAAGTCTGCTCGGAGCCAATCAGACTAGACAGGACAAGCTGCAAACGGTTAGCCAAGACCTTAGCCAAAATCTTTAACTCTGTATTTAACATCGTTAAAGGGCGAAAGTTACCTATCCCATCCCCACCGCTTTTGTCCTTACGCAGCAGCTTGATCACACCCCTGGTGAAGCGTTGAGGTATAGACCCCTGCTTCATCCAGTTGTTAAAGACCAGCTCCAGCAAAGGAACAAAAACGGGCGACTGCCTCAAGTACACTTCGTAAGGAAGACCATCTAATCCCGGAGACTTATCCAGGCCAACCTGTTTCAGCGCTTCCCAGATTTCCGACTCAGTGATGGGACCCTCGCACCCAGCCGCTTCAGCTGCCTCAAGGCAGGGAAAGTCAGCTAAATAGGTGTCGAACCGAGCAGAGCTCAGACCGGGCTCCCTGGTAAAAAGCTCCTGAAAGTAATCCCGAAAAGCCTCGCATATGCCCGAGTTTGTAGTCACTGTCCGCCCGTCCGGCAATGTGACGCTCGCGATATGCCTTCTTGAAGCATTCCTACTTTCCTCTGCACGCAGTTCCGCGGCCATATTCGTCGCCTCAGAGGACATTCTTTTTAACCTAGCCCTAACTACCAGAGCTTGATCCTTCTTGCTAAGCAAGGAGGACAACTCTGCCTTAGCTAGGACTACTTCCCCACTATCACGGGATTTCACAGCCCGATCAACTCTTTGTTCTAAAGCCGTTTGCGCCGCTAATCTATCTACATTGAGTCGACGACTAAAATCGGCAGCAAACGTTCGAATTTTAGATTTAAGTTTGTCCCACCAGGCATTTCCCACCACAGCCCCCGTCAGTTCCCTTTGTAAGGTTAGTAAAAACTGGTCCCGGAAATGCTGCTCGCCAAATAACGAGCAGTTGAATTTCCAGTAGCCAGTCATCCTAACATTAGGCTTATCTAAGTTTACACGGACCCGGACAAGCCTATGATCCGAATAAACTATATAATGAAAACTTGGACACCCTAAGAGTCCTACATCGACTCTCCTAACTAAAACTCGGTCGAGGTAGCTCGCAAGCACACCTACAGCCGAGCTGCCACTATTTGTCCAAGTCCACACTACCCGCTGAGGGTGTTCATTCCGGTACTTGTCGATGAGATCAAACCCATCGACAAAGCCCCGAAAATGTTCCACTCCCCAGTTTTTAGTACCCGCTTTATATTTGGACCCTATACGATCTATATCGGGGTCAAGGACGGCATTCCAATCCCCCGCTAAAATTAACCGACGTGATGTCGTCATAAACGGCTCGATCTGCCGAAACAAAGCAGGTCGCTCAGCCTGGGTATTGGGCCCATAAACCCCAATGAGACGCAAAGCCTTATCCTTTATGGTAGCATCCAGCACGCAAAGCCTGCCCGCCGGATCTGCGAAGACAAGAGCACACGCAGCCTTCAAAGTCTTGCTCACCAGCCAAGAGACACCCCTCGAGTGTCCATCAAAACATGCTGAATAAAGAGTAAACTCCCTAGACAGAATGTCTTCATGATCGCGAGAAGAAAAACGGGTCTCTTGTACACAACATATATTCACACCGAGGCTCTGAAGGTCGCGAACGAGTCTCACCCTTCGAGACTCCGACCTCAGGCCTCGGACATTCACACTAGCTAACCAGAGTGCCATTATCAAATCGACTAGGGTCGCCCATCCGAGTAGAACATTGCTGGGGTGAGGACACCGACAGCCTGTCCCATTGAACCTGACGCCATCTCATTTTCGACGGTATCACCATGAGACAGGCCACCGATGTCCGCTGGAAATGTTAATTTAAGCGCCCTATACAGGGAAGGGTGAACAAAAACAGGGACCCTCCCTCTGCACGTTTTAGAAGGATCCAAATTGGGCTCAAATACCGCCGCTGGGGGCACTAATTTCAGCGATGAGTTTGCCTCCTCAATCATGCCCCAAATCTCCCGCGTACCCGGGCCCGATCGCACAACTGTTAGGAGTCTTTTTGCTTTTTCAAAATTTTTCGGGTCCTCAATGTCCAGTCCACTCAACTTTTGAAAGTTGAATAGGACTTTCAAGGGCCTGGGGTTCTTGGTTATCCCCAACACATTCTCCACATGGACCCGGGATACGCGGCAGACGTCTTCCCCTAAGTTATATGGAGGCTTCAGCTTTTTCTTCCCCTTTTCCCCCACGACCTGAGCGTCTGGACTTCTGTTGCGTTTTTTATGTGGTGTCTGTGTAGGTGTTGGGGTAGGTGTACAAGCTGGTGTGTGTGATGGAGTCATTCCAGATGGGGTCTTGATGGGGGAAGGCTTGTTTGAAATAGGTTTTTTATGTTTCGCAGGAGAATTTGATAAGGATTTTGGCGCTGGAGGTTTAGCAAATGATGGAGGGGAAGACGGGGCAGAGGATGAGGGGCAGGGAACCCCCAGCGGCTTCTGTTTCTTTGCCTTTTTGTCCTCCAGCTTCTGCTTCAACTTTTTGAGGTCTAAGATCTTCTGCCAGCTTGGCTCATTAAGTTTCTGAGCAGGAGTCGCAGTCTCCTCATAAGAGGCCGAGGCGTCGCCCTCCGAGCTAGTAGAGGGAATGGGGCTGTAGGTGGTTTTGTCCCCGGAGTCATGCTGAGACAGAGGTCCCGCTGTCTGGACCTTCCCTTTGGCCCTACCTACTACACGCCATCCCCCCTCATCCTTCTCCTTATCCACACTTGTGGAAGGCGTTGGTTTGAGGGGCAATGGGGGCAAAGACCCAACCGAGGGATTTTCCACACCGGTCCGCTTAGTAGGCAGGCCCATTACAGGCGCCGCGGTTTTATCAGTGTCGGCCAAAGGGGGATTTGGGTCGCCAGCAACCGGAGCTCCAGGGGCCTTCTTCCCTGGGCAGGAGGAGGAGAGATGACCAGTCACTCCACACCTCCAGCATACTGGTCTTCTGCCAGTCACAATGACTGGCAATCTCCGGTTGCCAAAATCCAGACAGTTGGGGATGGACTTGAAGGCCGCCTCATCAATCATAATGTCAAAAGTCCACCCCCCGTTCAAATTGTCCGAGAGAGCCCCTAAAATTTGGCCGTACTGCATAAAGAATGCAGCCAGGAGCTCTCCGGAAATTTGAGGAGGAACCTCAAACACTGCCACCCTGGTCCTTCGCCTACCCATGTATTCGGTACGGAGAATCAGGTCCTTTGTTATCAACTCCCTTTTTGCCATTTCCAGGCAATCCTCTGGCGTGGGCAGCAGTACGTCCCACATGAAGAATTTCACTCCCTTGATTACTCTTTGGGGTTTTATCCCCAGGGACATAAGTGATTTGATCACTGTGTCTTTCGTGGATCGACAGATTTTGCGCGTACGCCTGTCAACCGCGAAGACGGTCACCATTCTTTGTTCGAACTTCTGAAGTTCCTGGACGTCTTTAAGGATGCCATCTTTATTTACAAGATGGGCAAAATCCTTTGCCTTTTCCAGGAACTCCGCGATGTTCACAATACAACTCGGGGGGGACTTCCAGCAAGAGGGCGATTCCTCGGCTGTAGACTTGGACTGAGCCACTTTCGGCACCTTTTCATTTGTGTTGGAGACCTGCATGGCCTCCTCCTTGTCATTTGCGTTTGCCTTGTCAGGTTTGATTGGGGAAACCTTACCCCGTTTTTTAGATTTGGATTTATCTTTATCCGGGGGGTCGGCTTTAGCAGCCGCCCCAAAGAGGTCTTTCTTGACCCCTGACCGACTCATTTCGTCGGCCATTTAAAAGTTCAGGCAGAAACACTTGCCCAATTGTGAGGAGTTGAGATAGGGAGAAAGAAAAAATGAAAAAAAAAATAAAAGGCAAAACAAAAGTAGTTAAAGTTAAAGTACCACAAAAGTAAATTAAAACAAATTAACAATAAACTTTAAATCAAAGGCTATAAAATAAATAAACTTGGAAAACTAAAAGTTCTAGAAAAAGAAAAGAAAAACTATAAACTAAATAGTCTCGTAAGACTTAAAAAAAATAAAATAAAAATGGCGCCCGAAGGCAGCCGAAATAAAAGAAAAAACAATAAATAAAACTCCTACTTTTTTTCGTCAATTAAACAACAGAAAGAAAAAGAAAAGAAATAAAAATGTCTGGTTTGACACTAGTCAAACCAAACTAAAAAATAAAGGTTTGCGGCCGAAGCCGCTAAAGAAATAAATTAAAACCAAAAGCTGAAACTTAAAAAATTAAAGGATTGCGACCGAAGTCGCTAAATAAAACGGGGGAGGGTAAAAACGAAAAGGAGGATAAATTAAAACAAAACTTTTTCTTTTTTCTTTTCTTCAAATGTAACAACAACAGAAAATTAAAAAAACCGGTAAGACTTTGTCTTACCGAACTAAAAAATCAAAAAATGTTGGCCGAAGCCAAGAAAGAAAAAATATATTCAAATGAAACAAATGAAAATAAAAACTTAAAAAATAACTTAACTTAAAAGACCAAAAGTCAATAACACGTTCACCCGTCAAAAAAAAAGGTCTGAAAAATAACAACCGCCCGGGGGTATTCCGAGCCAAAAAACAGTAATTTTCACTCCGAACAAGTTCACCAAAACCAGGTCACACTAATATTTATTTGCATATATTAAAAAAAAACATATACAAAATGTGGCACAAGGCCTAAAAAGGGGGATGGGGAAGGACGGTCATCATCTGTCTTAAACTAAAAACTTAGCTAGTCGCAACCACTGACCCAAACATACCAACAACGGTCCGAGCACCAAAACAACACATTCTTCCATACCTTTCTTACTACATCCACCATAATTCCTCAAATTCTCTATGAAAATCTAACTAGTCCCCATATGTACAATACAAAGTCAGTGGGGGGGGGATAACAATTTAAAAAACCCCAATGTATATTTACAAAAACAAATGAACTATTTACAAGAAAACAAAACAAAATAAGATTAGTAATAAAACCCCCCACAGTACCTAAATGTGGCAGTAACATCAGTTAACTGGACGAAAAAATTGCGGGAATATAAAGTATGAAAAACAGTCATCCTTCCAAAATCACTCACACAGACACACACTCATTCAGACACAATAACAAATACGAAAAACCACACACACGAAACGAAAGCCATCCCGCAACTACCAGAGAACTGACGTCACTGGCCACCTAACGCGGGAGGGGATGGGGAATTAAACTAAAGAAAAATAGGGACAGAAATAAAAGGGGGGCTAATGAGCATACATACTCTAGCTAAGTTAACCAGAAACGAGAAACTAAAAATTCAAAATAAACCTATACTAGTCTAATATCGGGACGGGTTGCTTCTGTTGAACCCATGAGGGACGAAATCCTGCACCTAACCGAGGTCCAAGTGCCACTCCAAGTCAGCTCCTCTCACTCTACACATTCGCGCAAGATTTACCCACCTTTTGCCGAATTCTGATGAAGGGAGTCGCCGCCTTTCCGTCCTAATCTTGACTTTAAGCTGATGCTTAAAGTACAAGATTAGTAGGGAAGAAGTGAACTTCTCACCTTCATAGAATCCCTTCTGACGCGTCACCCAAATCACGACTCTCATAACTCCTAGCAAGCAGTGGAACACATAAAGTTCAGACTCCGTTAGCGGCGGGGCCACATTGCTACAAACAGAAGCGGCCTCAAGGACGAAAAACTTTCCCTGCAACATGCGAACCATGAGACCTTCAACAAACTTACACAATGGTGCTACCGACTTGCAATGAAAGAAGACGTGACCAAGGGTCTCGACTTCCCCCTCACAACGTCGGCAGTTTGGATATTTCTCCAAACCCGCTGCGCAAAGTTTTTTGCCGACCCAGAGGGCCCCACGTATCACCAGCCAGGTGAGGGATGCCTCATCGTTGTTGAGACATTTCAACCCGGAAGCCCAAGGCCAGATTGAGCGAGCCTCCCGCTTCGTAAGACCGAGCTCGTCAATCAAATCATCATGAACGGACCCCCTGACTACCACCCGATATAATGCCCTACGAGACAACGCCTGGACGTTGTGGAGGCCAACCGTCGCCCGTAAGAGGTGTTTCAGAGCCAGACGACATTCACGGTAGAAGGAGCACTCGGCACGAGGCAAACGGCCAGCCTCCTCCTCGCCCGAGTGCACACTTCTCAAGGATGGGAAGGATCTACGGGCGTCTTCCTTCCAGAAGGCGCCCCCGTCATCCGAATCGCGACACAAACGATCCAGAAACCCGATGCGAAGCATATCGAGACGAATCTCAATGCTAGGCATACCTAGACCGCCTTCAGCAGGATGAAGGCAACAGATCTCCCGACATACCCTAGGAGCTCTGCCTCTCCACAAGAAAGAGAACAAGAGCTGTACTAATGAAAGCACTGTGGTAGACGGAAGTGGAAGTACCGAGAGTCGGTAAAGGAGAATCGGGTAGATATGTGAAACACATACCTCCGCCCTCCCCTTCAAGAAAAGCCTCCTCCGAGACCACAAATTAATTGCGCTCTCGGCCTTCTCTCGTACCTCCGACCAATTCATATCCAACTGGATATCAGGACCGAACCAGACGCCGAGTATCTTGATCGGCCCATCCGTCCAGCTGAATGGTCCGGGAAGAGAAACCCCCTTCCACGCACCCAACCGCAAGCCAACAGACTTATCGCGGTTGATCTTGGCCCCTGTCACCATCTCATACCCACCGATTTCTCTGCTGACTTCGTTAATCTCGGCTCTGCTCGACACAAGAACCGAAACGTCGTCAGCATAGGCAGAATACCTGGCCGAGGTGGTAGCACCAGGTAAAGAGATTCCGCGTAGGACCGGATTCGCCTTTAACTTGCGAAGGAAGGGTTCCAACGCAAGAACGTAAAGCATAGGCGAAAGCGGACAACCCTGACGAATAGATCGAGACAATACGAAAGGTTCCGATCTTACCCCGTTCACTTCCACCAGCGCACCGGGGGTCGCATACATAAGCCGGATCCAGGAGCGAAAGTACGGCCCGAAACCGGCAGCCGAAAGAACAGCCTCCAAGAATCGATGGTCAACCCTATCAAAGGCCTTGGACTGATCTAAATTGATCAGCGCGGCTTCACTGTCGACTTTCTCGATGATCAGGCGCACCATGTGAAGGTTGTCCTGAATAGTCCGGCCCTTCACAGAACAAGTCTGCTCGGAGCCAATCAGACTAGACAGGACAAGCTGCAAACGGTTAGCCAAGACCTTAGCCAAAATCTTTAACTCTGTATTTAACATAGTTAAAGGGCGAAAGTTACCTATCCCATCCCCACCGCTTTTGTCCTTACGCAGCAGCTTGATCACACCCCTGGTGAAGCGTTGAGGTATAGACCCCTGCTTCATCCAGTTGTTAAAGACCAGCTCCAGCAAAGGAACAAAAACGGGCGACTGCCTCAAGTAAACTTCGTAAGGAAGACCATCTAATCCCGGAGACTTATCCAGGCCAACCTGTTTCAGCGCTTCCCAGATTTCCGACTCAGTGATGGGACCCTCGCACCCAGCCGCTTCAGCTGCCTCAAGGCAGGGAAAGTCAGCTAAATAGGTGTCGAACCGAGCAGAGCTCAGACCGGGCTCCCTGGTAAAAAGCTCCCGAAAGTAATCCCGAAAAGCCTCGCATATGCCCGAGTTTGTAGTCACTGTCCGCCCATCCGGCAATGTGACGCTCGCGATATGCCGTCTTGAAGCATTCCTACTTTCCTCTGCACGCAGTTCCGCGGCCATATTCGTCGCCTCAGAGGACATTCTTTTTAACCTAGCCCTAACTACCAGAGCTTGATCCTTCTTGATAAGCAAGGAGGACAACTCTGCCTTAGCTAAGACTACTTCCCCACTATCACGGGATTTCACAGCCCGATCAACTCTTTGTTCTAGAGCCGTTTGCGCCGCTAATCTATCTACATTGAGTCGACGACTAAAATCGGCAGCAAACGTTCGAATTTTAGATTTAAGTTTGTCCCACCAGGCATTTCCCACCACAGCCCCCGTCAGCTCCCTTTGTAAGGTTAGTAAAAACTGGTCCCGGAAATGCTGCTCGCCAAATAACGAGCAGTTGAATTTCCAGTAGCCAGTTATCCTAACATTAGGCTTATCTAAGTTTACACGGACCCGGACAAGCCTATGATCCGAATAAACTATATAATGAAAACTTGGACACCCTAAGAGTCCTACATCGACTCTCCTAACTAAAACTCGGTCGAGGTAGCTCGCAAGCACACCTACAGCCGAGCTGCCACTATTTGTCCAAGTCCATACTACCCGCTGAGGGTGTTCATTCCGGTACTTGTCGATGAGATCAAACCCATCGACAAAGCCCCGAAAATGTTCCACTCCCCAGTTTTTAGTACCCGCTTTATATTTTGACCCTATACGATCTATATCGGGGTCAAGGACGGCATTCCAATCCCCCGCTAAAATTAACCGACGTGATGTCGTCATAAACGGCTCGATCTGCCGAAACAAAGCAGGTCGCTCAGCCTGGGTATTGGGCCCATAAACCCCAATGAGACGCAAAGCCTTATCCTTTATGGTAGCATCCAGCACGCAAAGCCTGCCCGCCGGATCTGCGAAGACAAGAGCACACGCAGCCTTCAAAGTCTTGCTCACCAGCCAAGAGACACCCCTCGAGTGTCCATCAAAACATGCTGAATAAAGAGTAAACTCCCTAGACAGAATGTCTTCATGATCGCGAGAAGAAAAACGGGTCTCTTGTACACAACATATATTCACACCGAGGCTCTGAAGGTCGCGAACGAGTCTCACCCTTCGAGACTCCGACCTCAGGCCTCGGACATTCACACTAGCTAACCAGAGTGCCATTATCAAATCGATTAGGGTCGCCCATCAGAGTAGAACATTGCTGGGGTGAGGACACCGACAGCCTGTCCCATTGAACCTGACGCCATCTCATTTTCGACGGTATCACCATGAGACAGGCCACCGATGTCCGCTGGAAATGTTAATTTAAGTGCCCTATACAGGGAAGGGTGAACAAAAACAGGGACCCTCCCTCTGCATGATTTAGAAGGATCCAAATTGGGCTCAAATACCGCCGCTGGGGGCACTAATTTCAAAGATGAGTTTGCCTCCTCAATCATGCCCCAAATCTCCCGCGTACCCGGGCCCGATCGCACAACTGTTAGGAGTCTTTTTGCTTTTTCAAAATTTTTCGGGTCCTCAATGTCCAGTCCACTCAACTTTTGAAAGTTGAATAGGACTTTCAAGGGCCTGGGGTTCTTGGTTATCCCCAACACATTATCCACATGGACCCGGGATACGCGGCAGACGTCTTCCCCTAAGTTATATGGAGGCTTCAGTTTTTTCTTCCCCTTTTCCCCCACGACCTGAGCGTCTGGACTTCTGTTTCGTTTTTTATGTGGTGTCTGGGAAGGTGTTGGGGTAGGTGTACTTGCTGGTGTGTGTGATGGAGTCATTCCAGATGGGGTCTTGATGGGGGAAGGTTTGTTTGAAATAGGTTTCTTATGTTTCGCAGGAGAATTTGATAAGGATTTTGGCGCTGGAGGTTTAGCAAATGATGGAGGGGAAGACGGGGCAGAGGATGAGGGGCAGGGAACCCCCAGCGGCTTCTGTTTCTTTGCCTTTTTGTCCTCCAGCTTCTGCTTCAACTTCTTGAGGTCTAAAATCTTCTGCCAGCTTGGCTCATTAAGTTTCTGAGCAGGAGTCGCAGTCTCCTCATAAGAGGCCGAGGCGTCGCCCTCCGAGCTAGTAGAGGGAATGGGGCTGTAGGTGGTTTTGTCCCCGGAGTCATGCTGAGACAGAGGTCCCGCTGTCTGGACCTTCCCTTTGGCCCTACCTACTACACGCCATCCCCCCTCATCCTTCTCCTTATCCACACTTGTGGAAGGCGTTGGTTTGAGGGGCAATGGGGGCAAAGACCCAACCGAGGGATTTTCCACACCGGTCCGCTTAGTAGGTAGGCCCATTACAGGCGCCGCGGTTTTATCAGTGTCGGCCAAAGGGGGATTTGGGTCGCCAGCAACCGGAGCTCCAGGGGCCTTCTTCCCTGGGCAGGAGGAGGAGAGATGACCAGTCACTCCACACCTCCAGCATACTGGTTTTCTGCCAGTCACAATGACTGGCAATCTCCGGTTGCCAAAATCCAGACAGTTGGGGATGGACTTGAAGGCCGCCTCATCAATCATGATGTCAAAAGTCCACCCCCCGTTCAAATTGTCCGAGAGAGCCCCTAAAATTTGGCCGTACTGCATAAAGAATGCAGCCAGGAGCTCTCCGGAAATTTGAGGAGGAACCTCAAACACTGCCACCCTGGTCCTTCGCCTACCCATGTATTCGGTACGGAGAATCAGGTCCTTTGTTATCAACTCCCTTTTTGCCATTTCCAGGCAATCCTCTGGCGTGGGCAGCAGTACGTCCCACATGAAGAATTTCACTCCCTTGATTACTCTTTGGGGTTTTATCCCCAGGGACATAAGTGATTTGATCACTGTGTCTTTCGTGGATCGACAGATTTTGCGCGTACGCCTGTCAACCGCGAAGACGGTCACCATTCTTTGTTCGAACTTCTGAAGTTCCTGGACGTCTTTAAGGATGCCATCTTTATTTACAAGATGGGCAAAATCCTTTGCCTTTTCCAGGAACTCCGCGATGTTCACAATACAACTCGGGGGGGACTTCCAGCAAGAGGGCGATTCCTCGGCTGTAGACTTGGACTGAGCCACTTTCGGCACCTTTTCATTTGTGTTGGAGACCTGCATGGCCTCCTCCTTGTCATTTGCGTTTGCCTTGTCAGGTTTGATTGGGGAAACCTTACCCCGTTTTTTAGATTTGGATTTATCTTTATCCGGGGGGTCGGCTTTAGCAGCCGCCCCAAAGAGGTCTTTCTTGACCCCTGACCGACTCATTTCGTCGGCCATTTAAAAGTTCAGGCAGAAACACTTGCCCAATTGTGAGGAGTTGAGATAGGGAGAAAGAAAAAATGAAAAAAAAAAATAAAAGGCAAAACAAAAGTAGTTAAAGTTAAAGTACCACAAAAGTAAATTAAAACAAATTAACAATAAACTTTAAATCAAAGGCTATAAAATAAATAAACTTGGAAAACTAAAAGTTCTAGAAAAAGAAAAGAAAAACTATAAACTAAATAGTCTCGTAAGACTTTAAAAAAATAAAATAAAAATGGCGCCCGAAGGCAGCCGAAATAAAAGAAAAAACAATAAATAAACTCCTACTTTTTTTTTTCCTCCAATTAAACAACAGAAAAAGAAAAGAAATAAAAATGTCTGGTTTGACACTAGTCAAACCAAACTAAAAAATAAAGGTTTGCGGCCGAAGCCGCTAAAGAAATAAATTAAAACCAAAAGCTGAAACTTAAAAAATTAAAGGATTGCGACCGAAGTCGCTAAATAAAACGGGGGAGGGTAAAAACGAAAAGGAGGATAAATTAAAACAAAACTTTTTCTTTTTTCTTTTCTTCAAATGTAACAACAACAGAAAATAAAAAAGCCGGTAAGACTTTGTCTTACCGAACTTAAAAAATCAAAAAATGTTGGCCGAAGCCAAGAAAGAAAAATATATTCAAATGAAACAAATGAAAATAAAAACTTAAAAAATAACTTAACTTAAAAGACCAAAAGTCAATAACACGTTCACCCGTCAAAAAAAGGTCTGAAAAATAACAACCGCCCGGGGGTATTCCGAGCCAAAAAACAGTAATTTTCACTCCGAACAAGTTCACCAAAACCAGGTCACACTAATATTTATTTGCATATATTAAAAAAACATATACAAAATGTGGCACAAGGCCTAAAAAGGGGGGTGGGGAAGGACGGTCATCATCTGTCTTAAACTAAAAACTTAGCTAGTCGCAACCACTGACCCAAACATACCAACAACGGTCCGAGCACCAAAACAACACATTCTTCCATACCTTTCTTACTACATCCACCATAATTCCTCAAATTCTCTATGAAAATCTAAATAGTCCCCATATGTACAATACAAAGTCAGTGGGGGGGAGGATAACAATTTTTAAAAAACCCCAATGTATATTTACAAAAACAAATGAACTATTTACAAGAAAACAAAACAAAATAAGATTAGTAATAAAACCCCCCACAGTACCTAAATGTGGCAGTAACATCAGTTAACTGGACGAAAAAATTGCGGGATTATAAAGTATGAAAAACAGTCATCCTTCCAAAATCACTCACACAGACACACACTCATTCAGACACAATAACAAATACGAAAAACCACACACACGAAACGAAAGCCATCCCGCAACTACCAGAGAACTGACGTCACTGGCCACCTAACGCGGGAGGGGATGGGGAATTAAACTAAAGAAAAATTAGGGACAGAAATAAAAGGGGGGGCTAATGAGCATACATACTCTAGCTAAGTTAACCAGAAACGAGAAACTAAAAATTCAAAATAAACCTATACTAGTCTAATATCGGGACGGGTTGCGTCTGTTGAACCCAAGAGGGACGAAATCCTGCACCTAGCCGAGGTCCAAGTGCCACTCCAAGTCAGCTCCTCTCACTCTACACATTCGCGCAAGATTTACCCACCTTTTGGCGAATTCTGATGAAGGGAGTCGCCGCCTTTCCGTCCTAATCTTGACTTTAAGCTGATGCTTAAAGTACAAGATTAGTAGGGAAGAAGTGAACTTCTCACCTTCATAGAATCCCTTCTGACGCGTCACCCAAATCACGACTCTCATAACTCCTAGCAAGCAGTGGAACACATAGAGTTCAGACTCCGTTAGCGGCGGGGCCACATTGCTACAAACAGAAGCGGCCTCAAGGACGAAAAACTTTCCCTGCAACATGCGAACCATGAGACCTTCAACAAACTTACACAATGGTGCTACCGACTTGCAATGAAAGAAGACGTGACCAAGGGTCTCGACTTCCCCCTCACAACGTCGGCAGTTTGGATATTTCTCCAAACCCGCTGCGCAAAGTTTTTTGCCGACCCAGAGGGCCCCACGTATCACCAGCCAGGTGAGGGATGCCTCATCGTTGTTGAGACATTTCAACCCGGAAGCCCAAGGCCAGATTGAGCGAGCCTCCTGCTTCGTAAGACCGAGCTCGTCAATCAAATCATCATGAACGGACCCCCTGACTACCACCCGATATAATGCCCTACGAGACAACGCCTGGACGTTGTGGAGGCCAACCGTCGCCCGTAAGAGGTGTTTCAGAGCCAGACGACATTCACGGTAGAAGGAGCACTCGGCACGAGGCAAACGGCCAGCCTCCTCCTCGCCCGAGTGCACACTTCTCAAGGATGGGAAGGATCTACGGGCGTCTTCCTTCCAGAAGGCGCCCCCGTCATCCGAATCGCGACACAAACGATCCAGGAACCCGATGCGAAGCATATCGAGACGAATCTCAATGCTAGGCATACCTAGACCGCCTTCAGTAGGATGAAGGCAACAGATCTCCCGACATACCCTAGGAGCTCTGCCTCTCCACAAGAAAGAGAACAAGAGCTGTACTAATGAAAGCACTGTGGTAGACGGAAGTGGAAGTACCGAGAGTCGGTAAAGGAGAATCGGGTAGATATGTGAAACACATACCTCCGCCCTCCCCTTCAAGGAAAGCCTCCTCCGAGACCACAAATTAATTGCGCTCTCGGCCTTCTCTCGTACCTCCGACCAATTCATATCCAACTGGATATCAGGACCGAACCAGACGCCGAGTATCTTGATCGGCCCATCCGTCCAGCTGAATGGTCCGGGAAGAGAAACCCCCTTCCACGCACCCAACCGCAAGCCAACAGACTTATCGCGGTTGATCTTGGCCCCTGTCACCATCTCATACCCACCGATTTCTCTGCTGACTTCGTTAATCTCGGCTCTGCTCGACACAAGAACCGAAACGTCGTCAGCATAGGCAGAATACCTGGCCGAGGTGGTAGCACCAGGTAAAGAGATTCCGCGTAGGACCGGATTCGCCTTTAACTTGCGAAGGAAGGGTTCCAACGCAAGAACGTAAAGCATAGGCGAAAGCGGACAACCCTGACGAATAGATCGAGACAATACGAAAGGTTCCGATCTTACCCCGTTCACTTCCACCAGCGCACCGGGGGTCGCATACATAAGCCGGATCCAGGAGCGAAAGTACGGCCCGAAACCGGCAGCCGAAAGAACAGCCTCCAAGAATCGATGGTCAACCCTATCAAAGGCCTTGGACTGATCTAAATTGATCAGCGCGGCTTCACTGTCGACTTTCTCGATGATCAGGCGCACCATGTGAAGGTTGTCCTGAATAGTCCGGCCCTTCACAGAACAAGTCTGCTCGGAGCCAATCAGACTAGACAGGACAAGCTGCAAACGGTTAGCCAAGACCTTAGCCAAAATCTTTAACTCTGTATTTAACATAGTTAAAGGGCGAAAGTTACCTATCCCATCCCCACCGCTTTTGTCCTTACGCAGCAGCTTGATCACACCCCTGGTGAAGCGTTGAGGTATAGACCCCTGCTTCATCCAGTTGTTAAAGACCAGCTCCAGCAAAGGAACAAAAACGGGCGACTGCCTCAAGTAAACTTCGTAAGGAAGACCATCTAATCCCGGAGACTTATCCAGGCCAACCTGTTTCAGCGCTTCCCAGATTTCCGACTCAGTGATGGGACCCTCGCACCCAGCCGCTTCAGCTGCCTCAAGGCAGGGAAAGTCAGCTAAATAGGTGTCGAACCGAGCAGAGCTCAGACCGGGCTCCCTGGTAAAAAGCTCCCGAAAGTAATCCCGAAAAGCCTCGCATATGCCCGAGTTTGTAGTCACTGTCCGCCCATCCGGCAATGTGACGCTCGCGATATGCCGTCTTGAAGCATTCCTACTTTCCTCTGCACGCAGTTCCGCGGCCATATTCGTCGCCTCAGAGGACATTCTTTTTAACCTAGCCCTAACTACCAGAGCTTGATCCTTCTTGATAAGCAAGGAGGACAACTCTGCCTTAGCTAAGACTACTTCCCCACTATCACGGGATTTCACAGCCCGATCAACTCTTTGTTCTAGAGCCGTTTGCGCCGCTAATCTATCTACATTGAGTCGACGACTAAAATCGGCAGCAAACGTTCGAATTTTAGATTTAAGTTTGTCCCACCAGGCATTTCCCACCACAGCCCCCGTCAGCTCCCTTTGTAAGGTTAGTAAAAACTGGTCCCGGAAATGCTGCTCGCCAAATAACGAGCAGTTGAATTTCCAGTAGCCAGTTATCCTAACATTAGGCTTATCTAAGTTTACACGGACCCGGACAAGCCTATGATCCGAATAAACTATATAATGAAAACTTGGACACCCTAAGAGTCCTACATCGACTCTCCTAACTAAAACTCGGTCGAGGTAGCTCGCAAGCACACCTACAGCCGAGCTGCCACTATTTGTCCAAGTCCATACTACCCGCTGAGGGTGTTCATTCCGGTACTTGTCGATGAGATCAAACCCATCGACAAAGCCCCGAAAATGTTCCACTCCCCAGTTTTTAGTACCCGCTTTATATTTTGACCCTATACGATCTATATCGGGGTCAAGGACGGCATTCCAATCCCCCGCTAAAATTAACCGACGTGATGTCGTCATAAACGGCTCGATCTGCCGAAACAAAGCAGGTCGCTCAGCCTGGGTATTGGGCCCATAAACCCCAATGAGACGCAAAGCCTTATCCTTTATGGTAGCATCCAGCACGCAAAGCCTGCCCGCCGGATCTGCGAAGACAAGAGCACACGCAGCCTTCAAAGTCTTGCTCACCAGCCAAGAGACACCCCTCGAGTGTCCATCAAAACATGCTGAATAAAGAGTAAACACCCTAGACAGAATGTCTTCATGATCGCGAGAAGAAAAACGGGTCTCTTGTACACAACATATATTCACACCGAGGCTCTGAAGGTCGCGAACGAGTCTCACCCTTCGAGACTCCGACCTCAGGCCTCGGACATTCACACTAGCTAACCAGAGTGCCATTATCAAATCGACTAGGGTCGCCCATCCGAGTAGAACATTGCTGGGGTGAGGACACCGACAGCCTGTCCCATTGAACCTGACGCCATCTCATTTTCGACGGTATCACCATGAGACAGGCCACCGATGTCCGCTGGAAATGTTAATTTAAGTGCCCTATACAGGGAAGGGTGAACAAAAACAGGGACCCTCCCTCTGCATGATTTAGAAGGATCCAAATTGGGCTCAAATACCGCCGCTGGGGGCACTAATTTCAGCGATGAGTTTGCCTCCTCAATCATGCCCCAAATCTCCCGCGTACCCGGGCCCGATCGCACAACTGTTAGGAGTCTTTTTGCTTTTTCAAAATTTTTCGGGTCCTCAATGTCCAGTCCACTCAACTTTTGAAAGTTGAATAGGACTTTCAAGGGCCTGGGGTTCTTGGTTATCCCCAACACATTATCCACATGGACCCGGGATACGCGGCAGACGTCTTCCCCTAAGTTATATGGAGGCTTCAGTTTTTTCTTCCCCTTTTCCCCCACGACCTGAGCGTCTGGACTTCTGTTTCGTTTTTTATGTGGTGTCTGGGAAGGTGTTGGGGTAGGTGTACTTGCTGGTGTGTGTGATGGAGTCATTCCAGATGGGGTCTTGATGGGGGAAGGCTTGTTTGAAACAGGTTTTTTATGTTTCGCAGGAGAATTTGATAAGGATTTAGGTGCTGGAGGTTTAGCAAATGATGGAGGGGAAGACGGGGCAGAGGATGAGGGGCAGGGAACCCCCAGCGGCTTCTGTTTCTTTGCCTTTTTGTCCTCCAGCTTCTGCTTCAACTTTTTGAGGTCTAAGATCTTCTGCCAGCTTGGCTCATTAAGTTTCTGAGCAGGAGTCGCAGTCTCCTCATAAGAGGCCGAGGCGTCGCCCTCCGAGCTAGTAGAGGGAATGGGGCTGTAGGTGGTTTTGTCCCCGGAGTCATGCTGAGACAGAGGTCCCGCTGTCTGGACCTTCCCTTTGGCCCTACCTACTACACGCCATCCCCCCTCATCCTTCTCCTTATCCACACTTGTGGAAGGCGTTGGTTTGAGGGGCAATGGGGGCAAAGACCCAACCGAGGGATTTTCCACACCGGTCCGCTTAGTAGGTAGGCCCATTACAGGCGCCGCGGTTTTATCAGTGTCGGCCAAAGGGGGATTTGGGTCGCCAGCAACCGGAGCTCCAGGGGCCTTCTTCCCTGGGCAGGAGGAGGAGAGATGACCAGTCACTCCACACCTCCAGCATACTGGTTTTCTGCCAGTCACAATGACTGGCAATCTCCGGTTGCCAAAATCCAGACAGTTGGGGATGGACTTGAAGGCCGCCTCATCAATCATGATGTCAAAAGTCCACCCCCCGTTCAAATTGTCCGAGAGAGCCCCTAAAATTTGGCCGTACTGCATAAAGAATGCAGCCAGGAGCTCTCCGGAAATTTGAGGAGGAACCTCAAACACTGCCACCCTGGTCCTTCGCCTACCCATGTATTCGGTACGGAGAATCAGGTCCTTTGTTATCAACTCCCTTTTTGCCATTTCCAGGCAATCCTCTGGCGTGGGCAGCAGTACGTCCCACATGAAGAATTTCACTCCCTTGATTACTCTTTGGGGTTTTATCCCCAGGGACATAAGTGATTTGATCACTGTGTCTTTCGTGGATCGACAGATTTTGCGCGTACGCCTGTCAACCGCGAAGACGGTCACCATTCTTTGTTCGAACTTCTGAAGTTCCTGGACGTCTTTAAGGATGCCATCTTTATTTACAAGATGGGCAAAATCCTTTGCCTTTTCCAGGAACTCCGCGATGTTCACAATACAACTCGGGGGGGACTTCCAGCAAGAGGGCGATTCCTCGGCTGTAGACTTGGACTGAGCCACTTTCGGCACCTTTTCATTTGAGTTGGAGACCTGCATGGCCTCCTCCTTGTCATTTGCGTTTGCCTTGTCAGGTTTGATTGGGGAAACCTTACCCCGTTTTTTAGATTTGGATTTATCTTTATCCGGGGGGTCGGCTTTAGCAGCCGCCCCAAAGAGGTCTTTCTTGACCCCTGACCGACTCATTTCGTCGGCCATTTAAAAGTTCAGGCAGAAACACTTGCCCAATTGTGAGGAGTTGAGATAGGGAAAAAAAAATAAAAGGCAAAAACAAAAGTAGTTAAAGTTAAAGTACCACAAAAGTAAATTAAAACAAATTAACAATAAACTTTAAATCAAAGGCTATAAAATAAATAAACTTGGAAAACTAAAAGTTCTAGAAAAAGAAAAGAAAAACTATAAACTAAATAGTCTCGTAAGACTTTAAAAAAATAAAATAAAAATGGCGCCCGAAGGCAGCCGAAATAAAAGAAAAAACAATAAATAAACTCCTACTTTTTTTTTCTCCAATTAAACAACAGAAAAAGAAAAGAAATAAAAATGTCTGGTTTGACACTAGTCAAACCAAACTAAAAATAAATGTTTGCGGCCGAAGCCGCTAAAGAAATAAATTAAAAGCAAAAGCTGAAACTTAAAAAATTAAAGGATTGCGACCGAAGTCGCTAAATAAAACGGGGGAGGGTAAAAACGAAAAGGAGGATAAATTAAAACAAAACTTTTTCTTTTTTCTTTTCTTCAAATGTAACAACAACAGAAAATAAAAAAGCCGGTAAGACTTTGTCTTACCGAACTAAAAAATCAAAAAATGTTGGCCGAAGCCAAGAAAGAAAAAATATATTCAAATGAAACAAATGAAAATAAAAACTTAAAAAATAACTTAACTTAAAAGACCAAAAGTCAATAACACGTTCACCCGTCAAAAAAAGGTCTGAAAAATAACAACCGCCCGGGGGTATTCCGAGCCAAAAAACAGTAATTTTCACTCCGAACAAGTTCACCAAAACCAGGTCACACTAAAATCCAACGCGCAAGTAGGATTATTTACTAGATGATCTGCAATCGACGACCCATACGTATTTCGAATGGAATCGCCCAACGAAAAATTATTGTTTAATATTTTCGTAGGTACGTGTTGTTTTATTCTAGCGTCCAAGCGCTGTGTCGTTCTACCTCTGTAGTCGCATCCTCAATTACATTTGAAACGATAAATAACTGAATTAATATGGTGGGGGGGTAGAACATCTTTACACACAGATGAAAGGACAGACCTAGTTTGAAAAACAACACGGACGTTCGCTGCAAAATAACATTCCCGTGAACTACATGAAATCTGCTTGGCATATATATATATATATATATATATATATATATATATATATATATATATATAACTTCAAAGGTTGTTTTTATTGGATACCCATGTTTGAAATAGACGCCCCGTGTGTATTACGCGTTCTGGTCTTCGAATTCGAAAAATCTCATTAAAGAAAAGATTCTCTCCGACAGGGTTCGTACTTACACCTCCCTTTGTATTAGAAACCGTTTAATCCTGCACGCTTTAGTCATGGAGACTGCTACAGTCAAAGCCAGACTCTGTTTTCCCCTTGAAGGAATGCATTTTTCTGGAACGTGCTTATCTGTTCAGTTTCCTATCCGAAAAGTAAATAAAGCAATTTGTAAATAATTAATAGATTTAATTTTAGTCCTCCATTTTTTTTTTTTTGTTTTGCAGCAAACATTTGTTTGAAATAGATGCTGCGTTTTTATTTTTGCATCTATTGGACTGTGCACACGAGAAATATCCGGCTGTATTGGAACATGCGTCCCCCTATTTAGGAGAAACCATCGTTTGATCCGACGTACTTTAGACTACTCAGACATAGAGAGAAAACAGCTCAGGAATGTATCGTTTTTCCTTTTAAGTATGTAATTAAGTAGGTAATTGGTTTGTTTTTAATAACAGCAATACATTTTTTGGAAAAAATATTACCAACATTACATTTTTGAAGAAGAGCTATTACCAGCAATAAAAATCTTGTCAGCATTAAATGACCCATTGAGGTTGATATACTGTAAAACAAAACAAACTAAACAATACTTTTTAGATTGTAAAATTCTTTTGGAGATATTAATGGTAGACTGATAAAATAATTAACCCATAGCTGGGAGTAAGGGTAAAGAAGAAGTGGATTCATACGTTTCTTACGGCTCTTTGCGTGTAAGCGAATATAACGAACCCGACTGGAATTGGAACACGGCTCTCCGATTTCCAATTCCAAGACAATATCCATTATACCGCCCGCACTTTGCACGATTACGGCATCTGGTAATCCCAGTCAGTAACCCATTTAGCTATTGATGGGGTTCAACGCTTGCTTAACTTCGGTGAACTCGGTGCTTCAACGTGATATGTACGTAAGTTCAGACGAAGACGACGATAAGCGGTAAAAAGTTATGGAAGCACAATTGAAAGCGAAACGGCAGAGGCGTTAAAAGATACGGACACATACAAGAATATGAAGAGAGGGGGAAAAAAACAAAATTAAATATTGAAAAAAAAAAAAATAAATAAATAAAATGACGGTAACAATAAATATACGAATCCCTGGCAGAGAATTGAACAAGCTGCGAAGAAATGGGAAAATCAATAGTCTAGTCATAAAGCTGACCTCTCCTACTCTTAAGAGACGGCATAAAATGGCCAATAAATTAGCCGAACTTTTCTTGCAGAAAGACTGCCTATCCAGATAAACAAATCAGCTTAATTTACACAGCGAACATAAAATGCAAATTTGGTGTTCCGTTTTCTACAGTCAACAAGCAAAATACTAAACCCCAGAGACGTATAGTTCACTAACATTTGACTCACGTAAGATGATGCCGAAACAGACATTGTTCTCAACAACAACAAAAAGAAAAAAGAAAAAAAGGTGCGTCATCGGATAACAGGCGATATAAGCTTAGATGCGTGGGTGTTATTTACGTCTTAGGGACATATTACGTTGAAACACCAGTTACCGTGCGATCACTTAAGTTAAGCAACGTCTAGTCTGGTCAGTACGTAGATGGATAACTTAGTTATACCAGGAGATATAAGCTTAGATGCGCGGGTGTATTACGTTGAAAGACTTGTTTTCATACGATCACCTAAGCTAAGCAACATTGATTCTAGCCATTAGGTAGATGGATGACCGCTTAGGAGTACAAAGAGATATAATCTTGAAGGTGTGTGTCATAAAAAGCTAACGGCCCTATCACGTTGAAACAACGGTTCTCTTTACTATTGTTTTATAGTTTTTTTTACTTGTTCTCTTCTTTTCATCCGTTTTTCTCTTACTTTCTTCTTCGTTTTTGCTTTCTTCATCGTCTTCATTTTTGCTTTCTTCTTCTTCTTCTTCTTCATTTTTGATTTCTTCTCCTTCTCCTTCGATTTTGCTTTCTTCATCTTCTTCATTGTTTCTCTCTTCTTCATCTTCTTCATTTTTGATTTCTGCTTCATCTTCTTCGTTTTTGCTTTCTTCTTCATCTTCTTCATCTCTGCTTTCTTCTTCATCTTCTTCATTTTTGCTTTCTTATTCTTCTTCGTTTTGCTTTCTTCGTTTTTGCTTTTTATCTTGCTTTTGCTTTATTCTTCACATTGTTTTTTGCTTTCTCCTTCTCTTTCTTTTTGCTTCCTTCTTTTACTCTTTCTTTTGGCTTTCTTCTTCTCTTTTCATTTTGCTTTTTTTCTCTTTCTTTTTGCTTTCTTTTTCTCTTTCTTTTTGGTTTCTTTTTCTTCTACATCGTCTTCTTCTTCTCTTCCTTTTTTGCTTTTATCTTCTTTTTCTCCTCCTGCTCCTCTTCCTCGTTATCCTCCCTCTTCTTCTTACTCTCCGCCTCCTTCTTCAACTTCAACGTCATTCCCTCTCTCGTTAACAACTCTTTCTTCGCCCTCCTCACTAGCTTCAAATTCTTCTTTCCTTATACTTTTTCTTTCTCTTACTCTCTCTCTCTCTCTCTCTCTGACTATTTCTTCTTCATCATCTTCTTCACCTCCTTCCCCTCCTTCTTCTTCCTCAACATTATTTCCTCGTTACCAACTATTTCTTAACCCTCCTCCCTCGCTTAAAAATCTTACTGATTCTTTCTTCTTCTTCTTCTTGTTCTTCTTCTTCTTGTTCTTCTTCACCTCCTTCTCTCCCTTCTCCTTCTTCTTTAACGTCATTTCCTCGTTACCAACTCTTTCTTTCCTCTCTCGTTACCAACTCTTTCTTCGCCCTCCTCCCTTGCTTCAAATTCTTCTTTCCTTAAACTTTTTTTGCTCTTACTCTCTCTTACAGATTATTTCTTCTTCTTCTTCTTCTTCTTCTTCTTCTTCTTCTTCTTCTTCTTCTTCTTCTTCTTCTTCTTCTTCTTCTTCTTCTTCATCATCTCCTTCTCCCCCTTCTCCTTCTTCTTCAAGTCATTTCCTCGTTACCAACTCTTTCTTTCCTCTCTCGTTACCAACTCTTTCGTAGCCCTCCTCCCTTGCTTCAAATTCTTCCTTCTTTATACCTTTTTTGCTCTCACTCTCTCTCTTACAGATTATTTCTTCTTCTTCTTCTTCTTCATCTCCTTCTCCCCCTTCTCCTTCAACGTCATTTCCTCGTTACCAACTCTTTCTCTCCTCTCTCGTTACCAACTCTTTCGTAGCCCTCCTCCCTTGCTTCAAATTCTTCTTTCCTTTAACTTTTTTTGCCTTACTCTCTCTTACTGATTATTTCTTCTTCTTCTTCTTCTTCTTCTTCTTCTTCTTCTTCTTCTTCTTCTTCTTCTTCATCATCATCTCCTTCTCCTTCTTCTTCAACGCCATTTCCACGTTACCAACTCTTTATTTTCTCTCTCGTTACCAACTCTTTCTTCGCCCTCCTCACTTGCTTCAAATTCTTCTTTCCTTATACCTTTTCTTTCTCTTACTCTCTCCCCCACTGAATTTTCCCCTTTCTCTTTCTCTCTTTCTCTCACTTATTGCTCGTTCATTCTCTCCCTTTGCTCTCCACTCATTTCTATTTGCGTCCAATTGTTTTTAACTTGCTAACTTAAAAAATAATTCAGTATATTTTTTACGATTCTGTTGATCATAAAAATCCTTTTTTCCTCCTCTTCTTCAGAATTCCAACCATTTCCCAGCAGCTAATTTCTTCATCTTTTAATATACTCTATTCCCCACATCAGCTATTTTATGATTTTCTATCGCATTATATCCAGCCTCGATTTCGATTGTATATTTTTCTCCGCCCCAAATAAAACAACATGTCTCCTCCAGATTGTCAACAATAAAAAATCTGACGTTCATAATATCGAGCCCATATCTGTTAAGTGTCAGGTTATTAAAACCTAAAATGTAGGAAATAGTTTCAATAAAACTGTCGAAATATTTGAAAGACAGCAACAGAGAACTCAATGGATACAGAAAGAAAATAGGCCGTTAAGAAAAGAACGTGTTTGTGGTGGCATTCAGGACAGGGGAAACTTGTAATTTGGAGCGAGTTTTTCTATATCAGAGAATTACATTGATAGATACCAGTATAAACGGAAACATATATAGACAGTGTATCAAAAATACATTTGTAATCTTTGGGGAATGGGTACCTAACGCGAAATCTAGGAAAAAGGTTCATATAAACACATGTCTGAAACTCCTTCATCTTTTGAGTTATTACTTTTAAAAGAATTTTACAGTAAATGACGCTGTGTAGACTAGGTTACATTTTTCATTTGTGTATATTTGTGGCTATTCTGTTTTCAACGTTTAACGTGTGTAGTCGTGAGTTAACTGAGAAGGGTTCCGTTTAACCGCCACAGGATATTTATATCATGAGCAGTCCGACATGATTTTTTTACATACGGCCGCGTGAATAGTAATGGAGGGGAGGCTGCACGGCTGTATTAGATTGCGTTTCCACGCCGAAAGCAGCCGACTCATCTAAACTTTTCTCCTTGTTTCGGTGTGAGGAACCCGCCCCATAATTTGTAAAAGTATTTTTGATACGCCCTCTATCTCTCTCTCGCTATATATATATATATATATATATATATATATATATATATAGAGAGAGAGAGAGAGAGAGAGAGAGAGAGAGAGAGAGAGAGAGAAAGAGTGAGAGAGATTGCAGCATATGATGGAGCTGCAATGGTGCCATACGCACATATATATATATATATATATATATATATATATAGAGAGAGAGAGAGAGAGAGAGAGAGAGAGAGATTGTAGCATATGATGGAGCTACAATGGTGCCATATATATATATATATATATATATATATATATATAGAGAGAGAGAGAGAGAGAGAGAGAGATTGTAGTATATGATGGAGCTGCACTGGTGCCATATATATATA
>OZ038518.1:7787770-7820406 GCA_964036315.1 Acanthosepion esculentum | reverse complement strand
CTCTGTATATGTTGGTCACTTGATTGCTACCTGCCACGAGATCTCGTGGAAGCACGAGCCGTAAAGGAATCCTTGCTAATACTTTTTTTTTCGCAATTTCAGTTTATCATTAATACAATGCAGGCAGACTTTAACGAAGTTTCGTCGATGCCATAGCTGTCTGGAAGCGTTGGAAGCGTTGGAAGCCTTGCGAAAGCAAGTCGTATGGAGAATGCTTTCAAGTAATAATCTCCTCAAATATGTATGCGAGGTTTGGCCGGAAAGTGGAGAGCATGTCTGAAAATCGAAAGAACCGTTTCCGCGGCTTCAGTGTAATCAGGAAACTGACAAGGGCCAGAACTAAAGACACAAAGAGAGGAATTGAGTTAATATATTAACAGAAACAGAAATACACACATACACAAACTATATTTTTTACAGAAAGAATGTTCGGTCCGACTGTCTGAGCTGACTGCTGGAAACTTCCCTCTCCAAAAGGCAGTACCTGCTCCTATTTATAGCTGGGAGATTCCATGTCTGTGTGGGTAAATTGCCATAACAAGTACCTATCTATCTATCTATCTATCTATCTATCTATCTATCTATCTATGGGAGTTATCTATCTATCTATCTATCTATCTATCTATCTATCTATCTATGAGAGTTATCTATCTATCTATCTATCTATCTATCTATCTATCTATGAGTGTTGCCTATCTATCTATCTATCTATCTATCTATCTATCTATCTATCTATCTATGAGAGTTACCTACCTATCTATCTATCTATTTAGCTATCTATCTATCTATCTATCTATCTATCTATCTATCTATCTATGAGAGTTATCTATCTATCTATCTATCTATCTAATTCTGTTCATTATTGTTGTGGCTTTGCTAGGGCCAGAAATAAAGGCAGAAAGAGAGGAAGTGAATTAAACAAATATATTAACAGAAACAGTAATAGAAACATATACAAACGAGAGTGTTACAGCAAGAACTTTCGGTCCGACTTCCAGAGCTGACGGCCGGAAACTTCTCTCTCCAAAGGGCAGTACCTGCTCCTATTTAGAACTTGGAGAGTCCATGCGTGCGTGGGTAAATTGCCATAACACAAGTTGATACATTACTAACCATTCGTGGGCAGAAACTCTTCCGGTGAGTTTTAGGAGGGACATTTATTAATTTCAAAGAGGTGCAATAATATCTTTTAAATTAGGATCCCCTGACTTCAATGGCTGTGTCGTGGTGTTCCAGACACTTCGTAAGGATTCTCATAGAAGCCATCCAAAGTGAAGGTGCCCAGCATCTTTATCACAGCCTCCTCCATCTTATCAATGCCTTCATTGGGGAACACACAAAAGTCACAGGGGAGCAAGGCCTAATCTAGGGGGTCCGTTTTGGTGCCAGTCAACCATATCCTTGCTGTCACCAACGTGTCTCTCCTTCTATCCGTCAGGCTAGAAACAAATTCATGGTGACAGCTTGCATCTGGCTGCCGACGTCTTCTCGTATGTAGAACGCTGTCTTGACCGCCTACTCACATATACAAAATACACAAAAACACAAATTAACGATATTTCATTTTCTTCTCCATCACACACACACACACACACACACACACACACACACACACACATTTTCATGATGACAGGCTGCTGACTTGTTCTTGTAGCTTGCCTTGACTGCCTACCCACATATATAAAACTAGCAGCATGGCCAGGCGTTGTCCGTGCTTGATTCAAAAATCGTACGACTCATACAGCAATCGCTATCACTTGACTTAAAATATTTATGCCCTTCCTTGCCTTTAAAGGAGTGCCCTTTGCCATGCCGATGTTGCTACATGCCTTATTTCTTGCTTATCTCATACTGATAATTTTTTCTAAGCTCTATACTAAACATTAAATCTGTTACGAAAAAAGAACTAAACAAAATGAACACAAAACGATCAGCTTTAAAAAAGGACTCGTAACTGGAAAAACCGAATGAAAAAAGAATGTTAACAACAAATAATTTTTCACACCCAACCCAGTTCTGCGGAATCAGAATCAACGTTGAGTTTAAGCAAGCGAATGAGCCAATTGGAGTAAAGGGCCATGCAGATTTAAATTTTTCCCACTTGCGACGAATGCAGCTATAGATTTTTTTTTTGCATGCTAGCATGCTAGTTAACATTCGTGTCAGTCAGCTGTTGGCTCTCACGCTGGCCAATAGAATCTTTCTGCCTATTCGTGGTAGCCGGCTATAGGCTCTCACTCTGGCCAGCAGAAAATAACCGCAAACTACATGAAAACTGCCGTAGAAGCATGAAAAAAATCAATTATTTCCACTATCGATGGGAGTTGGGAAATGCAAAGTCGGTCTTGGCCTTCTACTAACTTTGAGCATGTACATGTAAATTTTGGTGCAAATCCGTCGAAAATTGCGGCCGTGCATTCGTTACACACACACACACACACACACAAACACACACACACACGCACACACACACACACACACACACACACACATCCTGCCTTTTATAGATAGATATACACAAAAACACATACCGTATTTCCTAAAATATACAAGTTTCATCAAAGACTTTTTCAGGGGAGACATTTTTTAATTTTAAAGAAGAACAATATAATTCTTTAAATTAGGATCCTCTGACTTCAATAGTCGTGTTGTGGTCTTCCAGCCACTTTATAAAGACCCCATGGATTTCATCCAAAGTGAAGGTGCCCAGGGTCTTTGACACAGCCTCCTTCATCTTCTCAATGTCTTCATTGGGGAACAACAAAAAGTCACAGGGGAGCAAGATCTAGTCTAAGAGGGTGAGGGACAAGTTTTGGTGCCAGTCAACCATCTCCCTGCTGTCGACCAACGTGTCTTTCCTTCTATCCGTCACTGAGCAGCCTGGAAACAAATTTTGCACATGTTTAGATCTTCTTGGATAATTCTGTGTATAGTTGCCACGCCAACTTCAAACTGTACGCTTATTATTATTATTATTATTATTATTATTATTATTATTATTATTATTATTATTATTATAGACAGAACGGTCTTCATCCAGAAAAAAAGCAAAATTTCTCAACAAGCTCTGACATTCTGACACCCCTCTCCCCCACGTCTTTCGTCGTCTCTCATCTCCTACCCACCATCCTTGAACTTTTATGTCAGCTAATAACAGATGCTCAGCTCATACAAGTTAATCCATAAGTAGTCTGGAGCATTTTATAAGTTTCTGCATCATTTTTACCCCGTTTAAGAAAAATCTATTGCATAGCGAGTTTCCAAACTGTCTTCATGCCCAGACTGCATTCTGTAAACTAGTCATCTATGACAAGCAGTGTATCGTAGTGTGATCAAAGAGCTGTTACATCTGTCTCCTTCATTCTGGAATAAAAAAAAATAGTTGGCGGGTCAGCTTATTAGATATATAGTAATAATTCTGAGTACAATTCCTACACCAACTGCAAACTGTAAGCTTATTATCTTTATAGACACAAAGGTTTTCATCCAGAAAATTGCCTCCTCCCTACCATCATTCAACCATCTCACTGCCAGCAAAAAATTCATAAGTAATCTGGGGCATTTCGTAAGTTTCTGGAGCGTGTTTTGTGCAGTTTAGCACAAGACCTTATTGCAAAACTGGTTTCCAAATTGCATTCGTATCTCTCGACTGCATTCTGGAGGGGAAGTGTCGTACGTTCTTCCCTCTAAAGAGTCTATGTTAGATTCTTACGTCTACTATAAGACTAGTAGGACAGAAGGCTTCGGGGAACAGTGCACCTGATTGTTCATCTGTCGAACTCTCTGTCTCGGCAGACCTCTCTACCTGGACGAGGCTTTGAAACCTGAACCCGTTTATGCGGCTTCTAAGAGAATATTTTTGGCCGAGCCTACGGAAAACCCACGGTAAACTCAAACTTGTGACACATACATCCCTCGTTGGGGGGGGGGCTCTTAAATATTAACAATGAACCTGATTGTTCATCTGTCCAACTATCTGTCGCGGCAAACCTCTCTTCCCGGACGAGGCCGTTTTGGCCGAGCCTACGGACACAGAGAACCCACGGTAAACTCAACCATGTGCCGCATACATCCCTCGTGAAGGGGGGGGCTCTTAAATATTAACAATGAATCAACTCTCTGTCCAACTCTCTGCCTCGAGCAGAGAGGAACCCGGACGAGGCTTTGCCGAAGGGCAAAGTTTCGTCCGGGGAGGTAGACTGGCCCTGAAACCGTTTATGCGGGTTCGAAGGGAATATTTTTGACCGAGCCTACAGGATCAGAGAAACCTTGTGCCACATTCATCCCTCGTGGGGGGTTGTTAAATATAACAATGAATAGACTGAGTACTAGTTCATTCGATACACTCTTACTAGTAGTGTACTACTTTTCTGGTGTACTTACTGTTTAATATACGATATATCTGCAAACCTGGTTTTTGTTATTACTTAACCATTTACTTGGTCACAACAGGAAGATAACGGTTATCCTAAACTTGAACCGGTTAAGATAGTAGTGATCGGGGAAACTTGAACTTGGGAGTCAAGTCAGTTCGACAGGACAGTGGTTTGCGTGGAAATTGCTTCTCGCCGAAGGAAAACGGAGGGAATGTGGGTGGTTTGCTAATATGTAAGCGGCATGACGGGTCCTAGCCGTGAAGGTTAGACCTAGGGGAACCAAGCAAGACAGGAAAACGACGACCGGGCAGCTTCCGCCCAAATATAGCAATAGTACTCCATTAACGAAAAGATGTTTTTTACACTATTTACATTATTCAGACTATTGTCCTCATCTTTGTTGTCATATTCATCACAACGTTTCGGGGCTTATACGCTCCAGACTTCATCAGGTGTTTGGAATGTCGAAGTGAACTCTTTATTTCGCTCGCTGTGGTAAACTGTTCTAGTTCCACGTACCATGTCTAATGGATGTCAGTTATCAGTTATCTCCTGTTAATTCGACTCTCCAAGTTCTCCACCGCCTTAGCCAGGTATTGAACTCATAACGGTTTGGGTTATGTCACTCGAGCTAAATAACGCCTTTATCCACTGTGCCATGTGCCCATGAGGACATTCCAACCACATGAAAAAGGCCTAAGCGTACAACACCCGAAACGTTGTGATAAATATGTCAACAAAGATAAGGACAATAGTCCGAATAATATAAATAATGTACATAATACTTAATCTCAGAAATATAGACAGACACACATGTTTTTTTAATTAAATATATGCCTTGTAAAGAATCCTTTTGGTGACTCATTCCATCACTCCCCAGTCTAAAACGGACCTATTTTGTTTTATAATGTGTGTATATATAGATATATCTCATTTGCTCTAGCGTTCGTCCCACAATCTCATACATACACTCTCACTAAATTTTATTTATTTATTTTTCCCGGAGTTGTTTTTTCTGTTTTCTTTTTGAATTTGTAGGTCTGATGAATTGGATCGTTTTCACGATTCCAATGGAATAAATTATGACCGTGGAATATTAGTGTTTAAGTCTTTTTATTATATCCTTACTCTGTCCTGGACATCGAGTTCTACCTGGATTCTATCCTCTTGGAATTATTTTTGTTTACATATATGTATGTGTATGCATGTATATTTATTTATATATTTTAGATATATGATTGCATATATATGTGCATATTTTCCACTAATATTATCTATCTATCTATCTATCTATATATATATATATATATATATATATATATATATATATATATATATATAATGTTAATAATAATATATATTTATTATTAATCTATATATATTGTGTTGGTATATAATCATCAAGTGTTTTTGTAGGCGAGTTATTTGTTAATAAAAATTTCTGTTTTGTTTAATTTTCCAATGAAAATATTATTTTATTTTAAGTTTATAAAATGCGTGTCGATAATCAAACGCTCCAGAATAATCATTGAGAAATATTATTGTCGAATTATAAATATTGTTTAAAAAACGCCTGAAAATTCATCACTCACGCATATATATATATATATATATATATATATATATATATATATATATATTAGTGAATATACATATTAACCTATGCTGACTCGGAGTTTCAAGCAGATACGCAATCTTCAGCAGCAGATTACTCACCGACCTCTAAGTGTTTTGAAATTCGCTTTCTCGTGGTATTGATTTAAAATTATGCGTTCAAACTTGTTCATTTTATTGTTGTCTGTAATATTTATATTAATTATTTATAATTTATATCAATCAAAATCTTAAATTAGAAAGACGAAAAATTTTAAAAATAATTTAAAAAATATAAAAAAGAATGTATTTACGTATACACAAAATGTATCAAGTGGGTTTTCTCTTTTTTTTCTTGGCATAAAAAATAGTCATAGAAATCATTGTTGCTTATTAAAATAATATTACTAAAGCAATATTTTATGGAATAAACGTAGCTCCCACGGTGTTAACGTAATTATAATAAGACGATATGTATAATGCATAATAAACAAAGCCATATGCTTACAAAATTGAAATTATATATACACACGTAATAAATAAAATGATCAAGTATAATCTATAACATACATGGCATTATATAAGTGTATATAGATATATACATGCGAATACTATGATAGTGTTATTAATGTTGGGTGATATGAATATTAATGGGTGCTACATTTCATATTAATATTAATAATGTTTATAGTAAAATCTATTTTAAAATTTATTTTAATCTTGTTCACTGTACTTGAGCAGGTGTTTGGCTTTAGGTTTACATGCACCAATCAATTCACTTGTTCTGTTCAGTAAGTTATTTGAGTGTTTTAAGAAAAATAAATTTTCTAAAAGACATAAATATGCAGATGTCTCCCTTTCCATAGTATGGTTTAGCCTTTTCCCAGCTAATGGATGGATTCGTATCATTGCTTTTTTATCGCCAAAAATAGTTAGAGTTTAGTGCAGTTTTTGTATTTAATATTGTTTAGCGTCATTTAATGATGTTAAAAACACAATGTACAGTTGTTCTCGGTGGAACCAAACAACTATTTAACATCGTCGTCTGAATGGATCTGAGGTCTGTAGATTATGTTTTGTGTCATGCACTGTCCATTTAGTGGGCAGGTTACGTTTATACGTTCATGTATATGTGCGTATACGTATGTTTTTTTTATCATAAACATATATATCTATCCATATATATATATATATATTTATATATGATATATATATATATATATATATATATATATATATGGTGTATAAAAACATATTATCACGTTACTAATTATGATAAATAGGCGTTATAAAATTGTCGTTCTCGTGGTGTTAATTTAATTCTGTGTTAATTGTGTGTTCATTTTATTATTGTTGGGTATAATAAATTAATTATGTGTGATTTATATCAGTCAAAGATCTCGTCTGCAGTCGCTCTCTCACAGACGCGATGTTGCATCACTCTGCCTTTTCTACAAGTACTTTCACGGTAATTGCTCCGAGGAGTTGCTTTTGCTTGTCCCTAGGCCTCATGAATTTAAACGTCCTACGAGGCTGGCATCCCGTTCCCACCCCTTCACCGTTGAAACTGTTAGATGTAGACGTCTCTTCTACTCCAATAGCTTCATGTCTCGCACATCTCGCCTATGGAACTCCCTTCCCTATTACTGTTTCCCTGACAAATACAATCTCCAACGGTTTAAGTGTAGCGTCAATCGACATCTCCAGTTGCCTTGATCTATCCACTTCCCTTCTCCACATCCTTTCATCTTTCATTCCTATCTTGCTTGGGGTGATACGCTTAAAGAAAAAAAAAAAGTTCGAAAAACGAAAATAATTTATTCACGTAAGCCCACTATATATCAAGGGAGATTACTCGCTTTTTTGCATAAAAATTCTTCGTTAGTGATAATAGAAATTATCGTTGCATAATATTTATTGTTGCATAGTATATTGCTAAAGTAATATTTTATGGAATAAAATTAACTCTCACGATGTTAACTTAATTATAATAAGACGATATATATATATATGTAATGAAGTAATTCATCGAGTCTGAAACCTCTCACAGAATGCAGAAATCACTAGACGGCCGTTTCGTCCTATATTTGGGACTACCGAGAATTGAAACCCTGACAGTTAGGTTGTCAAGCGAACACCCTACCAACTGTTCTACGGGCCTCGGTGACGAAGAGGTAGCAAATCAGACTCAATATAGCGCCGCTCACTCACATTATTCCGTGGCGGAACCCAACTGAGATTCTCTGTAACCATAGGACGGTGCCCCCGGGAGCCACGACTACTATCACCAAGCCGCCCCAACTGGAGCTATTAGAAGCTGGATCAAGCAGTGATATATAAGTAATAATTAGGAGGATTTGATAAATGTAATGTAGTAATTCATCGAGTCTGAATAATGTGAGTGAGCGGCGCTATATTGAGTCTGATTTGCTACCTCTTCGTCACCGAGGCCCGTAGAACAGTTGGTAGGGTGTTCGCTTGACAACCGAACTGTCAGGGTTTCAATTCTCGGTAGTGGATGCGCACTGCAGATGCGCTAGTGCAATCGTCAGGAAACTAGTTGCCTGACGATTGCACTAGCATGAAACAGACAGTCGCCTCTAAGTGTTGACTTCTATGTTCACTTTTATATTTATATATATATATATATATATTTATATATATATATATATAATGCATATTAAACCAAGCCTTATACTTAATAATGTGAAATTATATATACATACATAATGGAATTTTCATACACATGGTGACCAAAAATTGACAACGAGAAACAAATGAAAATTGCAGTCCAATTCACCTTTTTCTGTGGCAGTCATTCACCCCTATATACTCAAACCCACTTCTTGTTTCTATTTATAGTGCCATGTCTTTTCAGGACTTAGACGATTATGGCTCTCCACCTTCCTCTATCCCTTGAAGCTCTCACCAATTTCCTTCCATCTGCCACCTCCCCCAGACAACGTTCTGTCATCCACTTGCTTAAGACCGCTGGGTATGTCATGCGTTGTTTTCCTTTATCTCTGTTGAGAATATCAGACTCTCCAGACCGTCCTTCCTCATTAAGTGTCCCAGAAACTTCAGCTGCATCTTCTTGTTGTTAACTATAAGCCTTCTCCTTGTGTGCAACCTCTCTAAGACTTCATCTTTGCTCACACGCTCGGTCCATGTTATCCTTAGCATTTTTTTTTCTGTAGAACCATATTTCTGTCGCCTCGAGTCTCTTCTTCATCTTTTGAGGAAATCGACCAAAATTCGCTGCCATAAAGAAGGACAGCTCAACTTTGTTTATTTCAATTTGTCTTTGACTCTTACTTATTATTTGCTTTTATCCTCCCTTTCTCTGTGACTTGCAGAATGTTTTATATATCTAACGTTGAATCTTCCCTATTTGTTTGTCCGTATTTTTGATAGACTATCTCCTAACTCTCTGACATATAAATGCTTTTTTTCTGTTCTTTATTTCTTATACTTTCTCGCCTATTGCCACATATTCCTTTCTCTTCACGTTTACATGTCCGTGTCTTCCTGTATCTCTTTCGTTCATTTCTTTTCTGTTTCGACTGTCATTATTATTGTTCCTTTACTTTATTTTTCTCGACAATCTGTTTTTTTTACTTTCTTGCTTAAGCTCTCTGCTCATGCGCACACCTACCACCGACACCAAAGCTTAGAATTAAATCTCCCTGCGAAGACAAGTCAAGCTCGAGGTGTCTAAGTTTCGCATCCGTAAACTTCTGTAGTTCTACACTTTAATAACGAGTTTAGCAGCGGCGATAGGCACTGCATGAGTAGATAACATTACGAACACATCTGTGAACATGCGCAAACGCATGCGCAGACATACACTGTTCTTTATATGTCGCCATTATTCTAACATTTTTGTCCGTCACACACACGCACACACACACACACACACAAACACAAGTTTTATTCTAGAATGGTCGGACTTCAAAACTTTCCATCAATCATCACTGAAAAGTCACTGGACCAGAACAGCAGTTGAATTACTGGAGCGAGAAACATGCGCACTTCACACTTCCTTTCTTGCAGGACGGAGAACAAACTGCAGTTTTTATCGAGAATTTTCTTACGACAGACGTAGCGCACATTTTGAATGACTAGAATTATTATTATTTTTTTTTTTTTTGCAACATCTTACATTTCATCCTGTTGAAATCCTGACAGTATTCAGTATTTGTTATTGTTGAAATTAACAAGTCATCTTTTGCCTCAGTTAAACAACAGACTGGCTGTCTTTTTAGACATGCGGCTGCCATTCTGACCTCATCGATCAGACTTACTTTCGAGGCAGGGGTAAATGGTTGTCTAATCAGCGTAGATACCAAGTTGAGGGATGATGCCATCGGTAAGGTCCTTAATGAAAATCAAAACCAAAGTAAGGCAAACGATGGAGTCCTGAGAGATACCCGCTTTAATACGAAAAGTTCTAAACAACTGATCTTGAGTTACGTTTACCTTTTCTTTTCTTTTTTGTGGGTTTATTATTAATGTAATGATTTATGGAATAGTGTATATTTCTTCATATTTAAAATGATCGGTAAGTGTCATTAATGAAAATCAAAACCAAAGTAAGGCAAACGATGGAGTCCTTTAATACGAAAAGTTCTAAACAACTGATCTTGAGTTACGTTTACCTTTTCTTTTCTTTTTTGTGGGTTTATTATTAATGTAATGATTTATGGAATAGTGTATATTTCTTCATATTTAAAATGATCGGTAAGTGTCATTAATGAAAATCAAAACCAAAGTAAGGCAAAGGATGGAGTCCTTTAATACGAAAAGTTCTAAACAACTGATCTTGAGTTACGTTTACCTTTTCTTTTCTTTTTTGTGGGTTTATTATTAATGTAATGATTTATGGAATAGTGTATATTTCTTCATATTTAAAATGATCGGTAAGTGTCATTAATGAAAATCAAAACCAAAGTAAGGCAAACGATGGAGTCCTTTAATACGAAAAGTTCTAAACAACTGATCTTGAGTTACGTTTACCTTTTCTTTTCTTTTTTGTGGGTTTATTATTAATGTAATGATTTATGGAATAGTGTATATTTCTTCATATTTAAAATGATCGGTAAGTGTCATTAATGAAAATCAAAACCAAAGTAAGGCAAACGATGGAGTCCTTTAATACGAAAAGTTCTAAACAACTGATCTTGAGTTACGTTTACCTTTTCTTTTCTTTTTTGTGGGTTTATTATTAATGTAATGATTTATGGAATAGTGTATATTTCTTCATATTTAAAATGATCGGTAAGTGTCATTAATGAAAATCAAAACCAAAGTAAGGCAAAGGATGGAGTCCTTTAATACGAAAAGTTCTAAACAACTGATCTTGAGTTACGTTTACCTTTTCTTTTCTTTTTTGTGGGTTTATTATTAATGTAATGATTTATGGAATAGTGTATATTTCTTCATATTTAAAATGATCGGTAAGTGTCATTAATGAAAATCAAAACCAAAGTAAGGCAAAGGATGGAGTCCTTTAATACGAAAAGTTCTAAACAACTGATCTTGAGTTACGTTTACCTTTTCTTTTCTTTTTTGTGGGTTTATTATTAATGTAATGATTTATGGAATAGTGTATATTTCTTCATATTTAAAATGATCGGTAAGTGTCATTAATGAAAATCAAAACCAAAGTAAGGCAAAGGATGGAGTCCTTTAATACGAAAAGTTCTAAACAACTGATCTTGAGTTACGTTTACCTTTTCTTTTCTTTTTTGTGGGTTTATTATTAATGTAATGATTTATGGAATAGTGTATATTTCTTCATATTTAAAATGATCGGTAAGTGTCATTAATGAAAATCAAAACCAAAGTAAGGCAAACGATGGAGTCCTTTAATACGAAAAGTTCTAAACAACTGATCTTGAGTTACGTTTACCTTTTCTTTTCTTTTTTGTGGGTTTATTATTAATGTAATGATTTATGGAATAGTGTATATTTCTTCATATTTAAAATGATCGGTAAGTGTCATTAATGAAAATCAAAACCAAAGTAAGGCAAAGGATGGAGTCCTTTAATACGAAAAGTTCTAAACAACTGATCTTGAGTTACATTTACCTTTTCTTTTCTTTTTTGTGGGTTTATTATTAATGTAATGATTTATGGAATAGTGTATATTTCTTCATATTTAAAATGTCATTTCCCTTCAGTATGTAGGAGATCATGGTTCTCCAAGAGTTCTTTTTTTTTCTGAAAGCAAGTGAAACATCGGAAAAGAGCGAATAAACAATCTAACGAGCTTGTTTAAATGCTTGATAAAAATCACGGGGTAGGAAAGAATAGGGAAAATACAAAACTTACTAAGATTTACAAAGTCATGGTGGAGGGCTATGACCGTCCAAGTACTGAATGAGCATGGAACATAGAAGAAAGGGAAAAAAAACCAAACGTATGTGGCAGTAATTTTGTAAGCATGGACGAAACAAGTGAAACAGCTTTCTTAGCAGCTGACCTCGCAATGGGTTCAATATAGTCTTTCCACTTCATGCCAGATGAGAACAGCGAGAAGGGGTAACAAGTCCTTTTCCTGGGGGTTAGTATCAGTCATGCTAATGGAATGTGGAGATGGGACTCAAAGTTGATTAATGGAGAGAAGTTTAGTTTTAGGATAAGTTAAAATTAGCAAGCCATCCTTTGCCCCATTTAACAACAGACTGGCGGTCGTTTTGAACATCGGCTGCCATTCTGACCTTATCGATCAGACTTACTTTCGAAGCAGGAGTAAATGGTTGTGCAACCAGCGTAGATACCAAGTTGAGGGATGATACCATCTGTAAGGTCATTAATGAAAATCAAAAACAAATCAAAAGACCAAGGATGTAAAACTGGGGTGACACCCGCATTAGTACGAAAGGATCTTGACGACTGATCTTGTCTCATGTTTACCTTTTATTTTCTGAGGGTTTATCACTGATGTAATGATTTCTGGAATGGAATATATTTCTTCATTTGTAAAATGGCATGTCCGTTCAGTACATAAGAGATTATGGTTCCTCACGATTTCCTTTTTATGATAGCAAGTGGGATAGAGGAAAACTGCGAACAATATAAAATGATCATGTGAGCAATTTTAAGGAAAATGCAAACGGAAAGGTGACTTGCCATTAGATAAAAGTATTTATAGAAAGGACAGGGAGGCAGCCTTGCGGCGGTGAGAAAGTGACTGAAGCCGAGACACAATTCTTCTTTCGATGTTATCAAGAAGCTCAACGTAAATAGCAGGGGCAGCGGACCATATGTGGCAGCGATATTCTAAGCATGGACGAAGGGTAGACTTATAGATATGTAAGATAGATTCTGGAGAGAAAAATTGTCTTGTACGATACAGTGAATCAACTTTCTTAGCAGCTAACCTAGCAATGGATTCAATATAGTCTTTCCACTTCATGTCAGATGAGAACACCGAGAAGGAGCAACGAATGACTTCCTGTGAGTTAGCATCAGCCATTCTGATGGAAGGCAGACAGGGGTCTCTAATTGATTAATGGAGAGAAGCTTAGTTTTGGAGTTCAAATTAGCAAGCCATCTTTTGCCCCATTTAACAAAAGATTAGAGTTTTTTATTTTATATATATATATATATATATATATATATATATATATATATATATATATATATAAAAGTGAACATAGAAGTCAACACTTAGAGGCGACAGTCTGTTTCATGCTAGTGCAATCGTCAGGCAACTAGTTCACTTTTATATTTACACACGCTCTATCTCTGATATTGAGCACTTTATCCCATAAATATAGCACACTTTAAGTCTATATTTCTTCATATATATATATATATATATATATATATATATATATATATATATATATATATATATCGGCTGCTATTTTGACCTTATGGATCATACTTACTTTCAAGGTAGGAGTAATTGGTTGTATAATCAGCGTAGATACCAAGTTGAGGGCTGATGTCATCGGAGAGGTCATTAATGAAAATCAAATACATAGTAGGGCCAAGGATGGAGCCTTGGGCGACACCCGCATTAGTACAAAAGGATCTAGACGACTGCTCTTGTCTCATCCTTATTTTTTATTTTGTGAGGGTTTATCATTAATGTTATGATTACTGGAATAGTGTATATTTCTTCATTTTTAAATGTCATGTCTCTTCGGTACCTAGGAGATCATGGTTCTCCACGAGTTCGTTTTTATTAAAACAAGCGTTTTTTTTTATTTCTCATCAAGCTGGCGTGTGTTGAAATCCTCACTGTATTTAGTATTGTTGAATATATCGCTAACTTTTTTTTTATGTTGAGAATTATAAACTCTACGTTTCGTTCAAATTCTCAAACCAATCGATGAAATTTGAATAAAATGTTTTGTTTGGAAAAATACCTTGTCAAAACCCTTATCAAAACCCCTACTTCGAGGTTTAATAATTTCTTCATGATAAAAAATATTTTTTTAAGAAAATTTATTTTTTTCCCTTTTTAACAGGGAAGTTAAATTCTTGGGATTTCTTACTCTTAAGCATGCAACATGCAACTGACGATGCGTTAATATTTCTTTCTGTAGTAAATTCCAACTTTTCGACGCTTATGAGCGAACTGGAAAGTTGATTAGTGTATAGAAAAGATATGCAAGAAAAAATATTTAATTTTTATTAAATAAGTATTTGTTATCTTAATCATTATTTTTTTTAAATAAGAAATCATTTATTGAACAAAGTAACTAATAATAACAAAACAAAAGTCATTGAAACAAAGCAAATTCAGTCGACCATTGATGACAATTCCAGAGCAACGTAAATATAAACAATTTTTTCTATCCTCTGCCAGCCGCTATGATGGAGAAAGCATTACCTATAACCATCGCCAGTGAGAGCCACTCCGTTTCGCGAGGCTCGTCCCTTAATCGAGACCCAGTCGCGCCAATCCTCCGAAGCAACGCTATCGAACGAGGGCCAATAACCCCTGAAGTCTCGACTGCCACAGGAGTAAAAAAAAATCTATCAGCAAGAAAAGAATATTTAACTATTTTTTTCATCTCTGCGTCTCGGGCGACGGAACACGGCTCAACCGCGGACCTGATCAAATTACCGGCCGAAAATGTATCGGCACAGGTCGCATCCCAAATCAACGACTTACCCATTTTAAAAAGGTCGAGGCTTACGGGTTCGATTTGGGAAGGGAACCCAGCTGAATCCAAACCTCTTTTGATGATGTCGTTAATTGCTGCATGCCGTGGAAAGCGGCCGGCACTACGGCGACAGGAGAGAGGATGCAAACCAAACTCATCGATGGAGGCTCCACATCTGCATCTGTGACGTTTACATAATTTGAGTCCAAGACGGATCGCGACTCCGACCAGAGTGCACTCATCATCTAGAAGGGTACCGGTAGATGAAGAGGACACTGCGTTGATCCAGGCGCCACTACTCGGTTGTGAAGCAAATAGTAGACAGGCGAGGCGATGCTGATCCAGAGAGAGAGCCTCAAATTAGTAAAATTGGCCTCGCATTTTATTTTATCCCAGCTTTTTTGTTTTGATGTGTCTAGTGGGATAGAAAGTAATTCTTGGGTCCAGACGCTGCAAGCTTGTTCGAAAGAACTATCCGAGAAACACTGAGACGATCCACTGAGTATCTCATCAATTAATTCGCGACTGGACGAAAGTGAAGAAAGATATGCTGGACGGGCCAAATCTACCGCTGATCGAAGGCCCAGGCCTCCGAAACGGAAAGGGACGTTTGCCTGCCTGCAGCCTGTGTCGTCGAAATTGTCGTTCCAAATTAGCTCCGCGCATCTCTTAACTGTGATATCTATCTCATTTAAGAAATCCTGTTCGAGGTAGCAAGGGGCACTCCGAAGAGTGTAGAGGAAACTCGGTAGCGAAAAACTGGTTGTTTTTATAATTGTTAGTCTATTGCATGTTAAATAATATAAAACTTTCAATTCTTCCAAACAAAGTAATAGAAATTTATTGTACTGAGTTACGTACCCTTGTTAAACCAATTGCACTTTGTACCCTCTTACTTTTTTGCACTTCTCCTTCCAAAAATGGGACAAACGGACGGATGAATGCACTTTTGGAGGAACGGACGAACGTACAGACAAAGGAACGGACGGGCGAAGGAACAGATGGACGGAACGGACGGAGTGGGGTACGGGATAACTGAAATTACAGGATTTATTATATAGACTGTTACCTTATATTCTGGAGTCTCGGATCGTAGTTGGAGGAAATCAATCGATCGATCGATTTTTTTGTTTGTTTGTTTGTGGTGGGGTTAGTTGAAACTTTAGTTTCGACTTTTATGAGATTAAATGGCGAGTTTATCTGTCGTTATCGAAGGCTAACACCGGACTTAGTTACTTCTGATCGGATTTATTTCATCGACTTTGATCTGGTTGCAAGTATCGAGAGCTTCCCCCCCCCCCCCTGTCTAAGCGTCTCGTTTTGTGTGCGCTTGTGTGAGAAGAGTTGCAAATGGTGCTATTAACGTATGTGTGTGCTTCTGTCTGTGTGATAATGTGTGCGTGTCTGTGCTTGAGTCTATATATGAGTACATAGATATGTTTAAGTTCACATTAGTATATCTACACAAATTAGGCGTACGAAAAAGTACACGCTTATTGCAATGTAAGTGCGTTTATGTGTATAAGCCGTGTTCGTTGGCGGGCGAACGGCGGGAGTCGGTCTATACTCGGCTGTTTATATTTACATTCTTAAGTACGTGTGCGTCCACTGATGGATTCGGTTCCTACGGTTTTTCAACCCTCTGCAGGTTATTTAAAGCTGGAATATATTTTTAGATTTTAAGAATGTTTTATTTCTCGGGGTTAGGTTGGGTTATTTTGTTTCACGGCATATCAACCTTACATTTTCAAAATTATTTTTTGTGTGGGGAGATAATAGTAATTTCATGGTCCCAGTCTAATTACTATTTAACCCATAGCTGGGAGGGGAAGAGGTGGATTCATATCTAATCAGAACTTGACAAGAAATATGACGAGAAATAACATGGACAGGAGATGAATTCTATATTAAAATCAATATATAAACTGCTCCCTCACTTTGTGGCCAGCGTAGTTTCTATTAATATTGCAGACAATGCAAATAAAGTGAGGGATCAGTTTTATATTACAATCAATATATAAACTGATCCCTCACTTTATGCCCAGCGTAGTTTCTATTAATATTGCAGACAATGCAAATAAAGTGAGGGATCAGTTTTATATCACAATCAATATATAAACTGATCTTTCACTTTGTGGCCACGGTAGTTTCTATCCATCTATATTCCAGAGAATGTAAATAAATCTAAAAGACATGCCTGTGTAGCTAATCAGTATTTCATTGATTGATTGATTCCTTTTCTACGGCTTATCAACCCTTTGCAGGTTATTTAAAGCCAGAAAATATTTTTAAATTTTAAGAATGTTTTATTTCTTGGGGTTAGGTTGGGTTAATTTGTTTTACGGCATATCAACCTGAGTAGGTCATTTAATGCCGATAATTTTTATTGCTGGTAATATTTTGTTTTGTCAAAAATCTATTTCTGGTAATGTTTTTTTTCCTCAAAAATGTATAGCTGGCAATATAATTTAAAAAAATGTATTGCTGGTATTTTTTTTTCCAAAATATATTGCTGGTAATAGTTTTATTTCCTTCAAAAATTTATCTCTTGTAATACTTAACCCCCCCAAACTGGGGTCAAAACACTATGAAAGTGTAAAAATAGGTTTTAATATCAGAATACTTTGTAATAAAATTATCAGCAATACATTTTTGAAAAACAAATATTAAAAAAAACATTATTATGTTTTTTTTAATATTTGTTTTTCAAAAATGTATTGCTGATAATTTTATTACAAAGTATTCTGATATTAAAACCTATTTTTACACTTTCATAGTGTTTTGACCCCAGTTTTGGGGGTTAAGTATTTACCCATAGCTGGGATCCTAACAGGTGCAGCCACCTGGGTCAGGGTGGACCTGGGAACACCAGCAATTAAGAGATGGTTTCACGGTCCTCAAAACCTTCTGATCTGAGGCCTTGCTGTTGGTCGTAGTTTATCGTCTTACCGAGGACGCGAATGTAGTTTATCGTCTTACCCAGGACGTGGATGTAGTTTATCGTCTTACCCAAGACGTGGATGTAGTTTATCGTCTTAACGAGGACGCGGATGTAGTTTATCGTCTTAACCAGGACGCGGATGTAGTTTATCGTCTTAACCAGGACGCGGATGTAGTTTATCGCCTTACCCATGACGCGGATGTAGTTTATCGTCTTACACAGGACGTGGATGTAGTTTATCGTCTTAACCAGGACGCGTATGTAGTTTATCGTCTTACCCAGGACGCGTATGTAGTTTATCGTCTTACCCAGGACGCGGATGTAGTTTATCGTCTTAACCAGGACGCGGATGTAGTTTATCGCCTTACCCAGGACGCGGATATAGTTTATCGTCATACAAAGGACGCGGATGTACCTTATCGTCTTACCCAGGACGCGGATGTCGTTTATCGTCTTACCCAGGACGCGGATGTAGTTTATCGTCATACCCAGCACACGGATGTACCTTATCGTCTTACCCAGGACGCGGATGTCGTTTATCGTCTTACCCAGGACACGGATGTAGTTTATCGCCTTACCCAGGACGCGGATGTAGTTTATCGTCTTACCCAGCACGCGGATGTAGTTTATCGTCTTAACCAGGACGCGGATGTCGTTTATCGTCATAACCAGGACGTCTTACTAATTAACCCATAGTTGGGGGAGTGTTTGGTTCAACACTATCTTAAGTGTATTTTCGCGTCAGTGAATATAAGGAAACCGAACGGAAATTGGAAACTCGACTCTCCTATTAACAAATGCCAAGCCATTATCAATTACACCACTTGCACATCAACGCTATTCCCAAACGGCCACTCATCAAGGCACGGAGCAGGCTCGACGTTGCTTAACTTTTTCACCGTGACGTGGTCGTAATAAGATGAGTCATGATCCTAATTGCATAATCCTGATTCGATGATGCGTGACGGTAGATTTCGGTACAATTTTAAAACGGTGTGCCGGCATCTTCCGTTTCCCGGACATCCCGTAATCAATGTACGGACACAAACAGACAGAAACGAAAATGCCCACCAGACGCACACGTAGATAACACTGTCACCTAAATTCCACGAGACCACCTTTAAGTATGATAGATAAACACAAAGACACGCCAACATCCCATTTACAAGAATTATACACACGGACAACTCCAGTCAGACAAGAAAGTGCTCGCTAGAATCCAGACGTACACACCCTCACACACACACACACACACGGATTTACAGCACAAGAAAAAGACACGTGACAAGACAGTAGGTCTATCTGACCAATGAAAAGAACTGCCTAGAACTAAAAAAAAAAAATAATTAAAGTAATAAAAATGAAATATGTGCTTTCTGTATTCTCAAATCTTCAGGCTTTCTGGGATCTCGAATAATCAAGCTTTCTAGATTGTCGAATATTCAGCCTTTCTGGATTCTCGAATATTTCTCGAGTAAATTTCGCTTCTCGGCCTCTTGGCTGAGATCAAAGTGTAGTATCTTTTCGCAGATTACTCTTTAGGCCGGGAGCGATCACCGATACAGGCCGGTCGCAGGGATTCGTCCCTGCGCTGGTAGTATCGGGGCTACGTCTGACTAGCTATGACAAGCTAAGACCAGCCATGACCAGCTATGACTAGCTAAGACCAGCTCTGACCAGCTTGGACAAGCTAAGACCAGCTAAAGCACTGCGGCCCGGGTGAAAGCTCGGGTCCACTCCCCCTCCCGTCCCACGTTAAACCCCGACCTTGTGTCACAACCTGACCGTGTGGGAGGTCAAGTAAATCCACGGCCTTTTGGCTAAGATCAAAGTGTAGTATCTGTTCGCAGATTACTCACTGAATGATCGCCTATGGGGCCGGGATTCGTTCTCCGATACAGGCCGGCGGCAGGGATTCGTCCCTGCGCTGGTAGTATCGTGGCTACGTCTGACTAGCTATGACCAGCTTGGACAAGCTATGACCAGCCAAGACCAGCTATGACTAGCTAAAGCCAAAGCACTGCGACCCGGGTGAAAACTCGGGTCCATTCCCCCTCCCTTCCCACGTTAAACTCCGACCTTGTGTCACAACCTGGCCCTGTGGGAGGTCAAGTAAATCCCGTGTAGTATCTGTTCTTCTCAGCTTAACATGATTTCTCTCTCTCTCTCTCTCTCTCTCTCTCTCTCTCTCTCTCTCTCTCTCTCTCTCTCTCTCTCTCTCTCTCTCCACATCTATTTTCCCTTCTTTCTTTTTTTCTCACTGAAACCAGGTAATGGTTCCCCCTCTTCCCACGCGATCAAAACGCGAAATAATCCATTATTTATGAAGCATTTGCAGAACGTAATAGTACTGTTAACTAACAATGGGAGTGGATAATTACGAGTATAATAGGATATTATTATTATTATTATTTTCTTTTGGTCTCTCGTGTGTACACATTTATTTCCGAGCCCCGCTCTGAGACCTAAAGTGAGAAATGGCATCATGACATTTACCACTGAGAAAACAAAAAAACTTATTTTACATAGATAAAACCCTTCGTAAGGTGTGGTCTTTACACGTGAGAACAATTTTTTGTATTTCTTTAAGGCATGTGCTTCCAGCAATCTCTTCAACGCGTCTATTTTAAATCAATCCGAGGGCTCCAACTACAACAGGGATTATTGATGTTCTCACCTGTCACAATTTTGAGATTTCGATTTCAAGGTCCTTGTATTTTGATTGCTTTTTGAAGATCTTCAAAGATACATTGCAGTCTGCAGGACTGCCATATCAATGAGGAGGCAATTTTTTTTCGATCTCTAATAACGATATCTCGGTGATTAGCTTTGTTCTGTCTATGTGTATCGTGCAGTCCCATAAAATTGTAATAGGTCTTATCTCCGTAACCGGGTCTGGGTGGTGTTCGTACCAATTTCTTTCAGTTTCCTTTCCGTAGAGGTTGCATATTTTCTAGTGCAGGTATTGGCCCACTTTTATTGTTATTATTATTATTATTATTATTATTATTATTATTATTATTATTATTATTATTATTATTATTATTGAAGTGTCACTTCATCGATTGAGAGCAGTTGCCAATTATTCCCATTAGATATGAAATTTGGCTTGATATCGAAATTTAAATTTAATTTTATCGTTACAGTGCTTAGCACTAAAATTTCCGGTAGAGAAAGATAACCTTTTTATTTCTGATCTCGCCAGAAAATTGCCGGCGCCAAAATGCGTGCGGAAAAGTTTCAGATTCCGTAAGACACCGGCGAATTGATGTAGAAAAGTAGCTCGTTTACTATCGCAACCTGGGTAGACGCCGATAAAGATGTGTAAAAAGGAAAACACTTCACAAGAGTCAGATTAGACACAAATGAAGAATTTCTGCCATATCTCGGTTGGAGCCTCGCAAGTCTTATCTTTCTATCCATGATACATTTCAAAATCGTTGAGTTGATGGGAAAGATTTATTTTCCACGTTGCAAGCCTATGGCTACCCTGTTGCTTGTTTGGTTTGGTTTACGGCATATCAACCTCAATGGATTATTTAATGCCAAGATTTTTATTTCTGGTAATATTTTTTTCTGCTGGTAATAATTTCTTCAAAAATTCATTTCTGGTATTAAAACCTATTTTTACACTTTTATAGTGTTTTGATCTCAGCATGGGGGTTAAATATTTGCCCATAGCTGCGACCTTAACAGGTGCTGCTACCCCGAGTCAGGATGGACCTGGGAACACCAGCAATTAACACGTCGTTCCACGCTCCTCAAAACATCCGAATCAGAGGCCTTTGCTGTGGAGTTAGTTTCTCGTCTTACCCCGGATGCGGATGTAGTTTATCGTCATACACAGAATGCGGGTGTAGTTTATCGTCATACCCAGGATGCGGATGTAGTTCATCGTCTTACCGCGGATGCAGTTTATCGTCATACGCAGGGTGTGGATGTAGTTTATCGTCTTACCGCGGATGCAGATGCAGTTTATCGTCATACCCAGGATGCGGATGTAGTTTATCGTCTTACCGCGGATGCGGATGTAGTTAATCGTCATACCCAGGATGCGGATGTAGTTTATCGTCATACCCAGGATGCGGATGTAGTTTATCGTCTTACCGCGGATGCAGATGCAGTTTATCGTCATACCCAGGATGCGGATGTAGTTTATCGTCATACCCTGGATGCGGATGTAGTTTATCTTCATACGTATGGGGCATATGTAGTTTATCGTCATACCCAGGATACCCAGGATGTAGTTTATCGTCATACCCCGGATGCAGATCTAGTTTATCGTCATATGCAGGATGCGGATGTAGTTTATCGTCATACCCTGAATAAGGATGTCGTTTATCGTCTTACTCATGTGGATGTAATTTAACGTCTTACCCAGGATACCGGATGTAGTTTATCGTCTTATTCAGGACAGTACACTGTCGCTATTTCCATAGCAGATGTTCAGATAAGCTCCATTCTTTAGTTCCATCTGTCCAGACCTCTACATCTAACAGTCGCAACGCTACTTTCACGGACACGAATCGTCATAATTTCTCCAGTTACCCAAATTTAAGAACACATTGCGATCAGATGATACCTTTTAATAAAAAAAATATCGCTTTGTAGAACAAACTCCTGCGGGGATGCTTCCACGGATACTGCAGACTTAAAATCTTCAAGTCAAGTCATCCTTATCTTCAAAATCTTTACTTGCCTATCAACATTTCTTTTATTCATATCAAACCACATCACTTACACTTACTTGTTTAATAGTTATAGTCTAGTTTGAGTGGCTCTTGAGCCTTTATCGGATTATGTTCTCAGCAGAAATTTTTTTTTTTTTTACATTGCAGCCCCTTTCCCCACGGATGCAACATCTAAAGTCTTTCGTTACTCTTCCACTAGTAAAATATTTCAGAGAAGCTCCAGTCTTTCGTCGGACCATTTCAGACTTTACAGCCAGGAGTTCCAGGGGTTCGTATCATTGGAATTTCCCTCATGTTCCAAATGTAAGAACAAATTCCAATTACACAGATTTTTTCCAAAACAAAAAGTAATTTTGCGGAAGAGACTCCTACATGGGTGTCTTCTTAAGACCAACAACCTTAACCATTTCAACTCCTCCTTATCCAGATAAGCTTCACTTCTTATCACATCTTTGATTCACATGACACACATCTGTCGTTATGACCATTTTAACGGTAACTACAATATATATATATATATATATATATATATATATATATATATATATATATATATATATATATATATATATATATATAGGGTGTGGCTGGTATTTGAGGACAGATTTTATGGATTAGTAAAAAAAAAAAATTGCTGAACAAATGAATATAATTATATTCGATTCAATTAATCATGAAATTTAGCTATTATTTAATTTTATTCAATAAAACCACCACTAGCATCAATAACTGCCTCTACACGAGGTCGAAATCGGCAGCAAGCTCTGATTAATTGGTCCGTATTTATGTCAGACATTACTCGAACTATTGCAGCTTTAAGAGCGTCTTTGGTGTTATGGGGCTGTTTATTAACCTCCTTCTCAACAACGCTCCACACATAATAGTCTAGTGGATTCAGATCTGGAGAGTTAAGAGGCCAAATGTTGGGTGTGATGTGGTCGTACAAATGGTCAGCCATCCATTCTTGGAACTCTGAGAAAAGTGCAATATCCAAATCGCTATGATCAGCCTTTAATGCCACAATCACAGCATGCCTTTTCATTTCATTTGTTATCATAGGGTTTGCCATTCTTGATTTATGAAAAATAAAATCATTAGAAGTTAGTGGGAAGCCGTATTAATCTTAAATCTGTTTGTCCTCAAATATCAGCCACACCCTATATATATATATATATATATATATATATATATATATATATATATATATATATATATATATATATATATATATATCCTCTTTCTCCTCATAATCTTGACTTCCTATCACCTCTTCTTTCCTTATATCTGGTGTAGCCTAGGTAAAATTACTGAATAGAATAATCACACAAAGGTTGGTAATGAATAATAATACTTGGGACAAGAACAACACATACAAGATTCGCCAGCGGCGCGTAGAAGTCGTAGTCAACTGCTAGAAGTGAGTGAAGTGAATTCCACAATAAATCTACAACTGCAGGATACCTACCATCTGCCTCACGCGGTCACATATGGCACAAGGACGAATTTAATGTGATATCCGAGGAGGTAAGCTCGACCAAAAATTCCCCGTAGACCCCGTATAAAACGGGGTCGTGTAGCTGTTTCCGGAGACGACATTCTGCCCTTCGACATAGCCTCGTCTGGGGAACCTCTCTGCCCGGAGGCAGAGAGCTTGACCAGTACAGCTGGAGACGAATCTCCAAACTACAGACCAACATACAGTATTTACTACTGTAGTTATGTGATTGGGGACACACCCATCATCGTCCGTAGGTATGTTACAGCAATATCACACATTTCTTTCATTATAACCATGTTAAAAATAACTCTCTACACTACAATCTTGACCTCTTTAAGTGAAAGGTCAATCGATATCTATCCTCCTTATCCTCAGGGTCTTCACTCCCTGCCACCTCCTCTTTCATTCATATCACGCACATCATTTATCATGAAAATTTTTAACAATAGCCCTCTTCGATTTGGTCGAAATTTACTATTAAAAAAGAACTAACTTCCTTCCCGAATTTCAAAACACCTGAGACGTTGGAGTAAATTAATTTCAAAATGAAGTCTGGTTAGTAATACATGGAGCACAATGACAAGAAAGTAAAATAAAAATTAAAACAATAAAAGAAATTGCTCACGATTCCAATTTACAGAGTCATAGTTAAGGGCAATTTTAGACCCGTTTTTTCTTAAACAATTTGGTTGTTTTTTTGTTTTTCTTTTATTTTTGTGTGAGAACAACAAGTTAAATATCTCAGAATACATGAACAGAGGACGGGAAATTCTACACCGAAATCTGAAGTTGCATTGGAAGAACGAGAGTGTCTTCCAAAAGCTAAGCAAAATATTAAGGCACGAGAAAATACCACTGGAAACAAAGAAAAGAGGACTGAATAGTTATGCGATATTATTGCAGTGAATGCTAGCCAATCTCATTAGAATTAGAAGTCCTAATTGGCGGGCAAAATCTTAACAATAAAAGACGAAACAAGATACATGCGAACTATAAGAAAATAAAGTATTGTGTTCGGTCGTAATAAGTTTAAACATCTCCACAAAGTCTATGTCGTTGTTTCGCTGATTGAGAATTGGACCTTACAGCCACACGACATTTTGGTAAGAGAGAGTTAAATAAAAGTAATCCCCTACAGAATGAGATAGATAGATAGATAGATAGATAGATAGATAGATAGATAGATAGATAGATAGATAGAGAGATAGTGAACAGAATGAGATGGATAGATAGATAGATAGATAGATAGATAGATAGATAGATAGATAGATAGATAGATAGATAGATAGGTTGAAAATGATCATAGATAGATAGATAGATAGATGTACGGAGTAGGCTAAATAGTAAAAGTTTTGGATAAATAGATATTTTCTAAGTGTAGTTTAGATGTGGCATCAGGATGAAATTATGGACCACATAATGTGAACAGAGACAGAAAAAGATAGATAGATAGATAGATAGATAGATAGATAGATAGATAGATAGATAGTAAAAGGTTTTTAGAAGTGAGTGATTTTCTAAGCATCGCTACAATGCGGTAAAAGGACGAAAGTATGGAGCAGCGAATGAGAATAGAACTCACTTCTCAGACGTAATTGATCGAGCAAGACAAGCTGGCTAATAATTACAGCATATCTATGTGCCCAAAGATAGTCAGAAACATATGCATAGATAGATAGATAGATAGATAGATAGATAGATAGATAGATAGATATTAACAAACTGTCAGAGATACATAGATAGATAGATAGATAGATAGATAGATAGATAGATAGATAGATAGATAGACATGAACACACTGTCAGAGATAGATAGATAGATAGATAGATAGATATGAAAATGAATGTACAAATAGATAGAAAATGAACAGAATGAGAAAGATAGATAGATAGATAGATAGACATGAACAAACTGTCAGAGATACATAGATAGATAGATAGATAGATAGATAGACATGAACACACTGTCAGAGATAGATGGATAGATAGTGAACAGAATTATATATATATATATATATATAGATAGATAGATAGATAGATAGATAGTTATGAACACACTGTCATAGATAGATAGATAGATATGAACACACTGTCATAGGTAGATAGATAGATACATAGATAGATAGATAGACATGAACACACTGTCAGAGATAGATAGATAGATAGTGAACAGAATGATATATATATATAGAGAGAGAGATAGATAGATAGATAGATAGATATGAACACACTGTCATAGATAGATAGATAGATAGATAGATAGATAGATAGATAGATAGATAGATAGATATGAAAATGAATGTACAAATAGATAGAAAATGAACAGAATGAGAAAGATAGATAGATAGATAGATAGATAGACATGAACAAACTGTCAGAGATAGATATATAGATATATTGATAGATAGATAGATACATAGATAGATATGAAAATTAATGTACAAATAGATAGAAAATGAACAGAATGAGAAAGATAGATAGATAGATAGATAGATAGATAGATAGGTAGATAGATAGATAGATAGATAGATAGACATGAACACACTGTCAGAGATAGATGGATAGATAGTAAACAGAATGAGTCCATGGCTATATATATATATATATATATATATATATATATATATATATATATATATATATATAGATAGATAGATAGATAGATAGATAGATAGATATGAACACACTGTCATAGATAGATAGACAGATAGATAGATATATAGATAGATAGATAGATAGATAGTGAACAGAATGAGATAGATAGGTAGATTAATAGATAGATATGAACACACTGTCATAGATAGATAGATAGACATGAACACACTGTCAGAGATAGATAGATAGATAGTGAACAGAATGATATATATATATATATATATATATATATATATATATATATATAGATAGATAGATAGATAGATAGATAGATAGATAGATAGATATGAACACACTGTCATAGATAGATAGATAGATATGAACACACTGTCATAGATAGATAGATAGATAGATAGATATGGACCGAGTGGGAGAGTCATAAAAAGATTGGATAAAATCAATAGAAATCTGCTTTGATTCTTCATGCCAAGCTGAATGCATCTCCGAAGACATGTACAGGTGTTCGGATGCCAACCAACATGCGCAGGAACGGATTAAATGTCCCATGATTTTTGGATTGGATTGTCTTTGCAGACTCCGAGGCGTTGTGGCTTTCAGTCCATTGTTGCTCGGGTCAGACAAGTTCGTTTTTGCTGCGATTTCATCTGAGGACAATTGAAGCAAAAAATCCGAAGAGAAAAAAAGAAACAGGAATCAATAAGCAACAGATTCTGTATGTAGAAGGACCAAGATGTATTTAGATCAGTGAATAAGATTATAGTCCATAGCCAATATCTCTCTCTCTCTCTTTATATATATATATATATATATATATATATATATATATATATATATATATATATATATATTGTCTGTGTATTTATCTGATACATGATGTTCATGTCTATCTACCTAACTCACTATGTTCATATCTAACTATCTATGAGATTAAAACACATTATGATCATATATATATATATATATCTCAATATATATGTATATATATATATATATTGTTCATATGTATCTATTTATGAAATTAAAACACATTATGATCATATCTATTTATCTATCTGTCTATCTATCTATCTATATATATATATATATATATATATATATATATATATATATGTATATATATATATATTATAATATTTTTTTGTTTTTAAAAATATGATTCCTTCGCTACATAAGAGTTCTCATGTTTCAAAAGCGAGAGCCGAGACCCCTAACATAATTTTTGAAGTTATGTTGAGTTAAGGTGCCTGGACCCGCTTCCTTGTCAAGCGAGAATTTGGGAATAAGCTATCTTTTGGTTAGCGCGTGTTTATAAGTGCGGTCTCATTGGAACATTAGTTGCTATGGAAACGGCTAGTGTCGGCCATTATAGCTAGGTGGTTCAAAGAGGTAAGTCAAACCACCCTCCATCTATAATTAAGCATATACCCACATCAGTAGAGAAAAGAATAAGCATGAACTCCGCAAATAAGGAAACATTCCAAGCACATAGTAAGTTTTATAACACGGCCCTGAAAAATAGCGGATACAAAAACGCTGACATAAGCTATACAAACAATAGCACTAATAGTAAGAAGAATAGGAAAAGAAAGATCATATGGTATACACCTCCGTTCAACCAAATGGTCAGTACTAAACTTGGGCATAAGTTCCTAGCTTTAATTTGTATACACTTCCCCACAAATAGCAAACTGAGCGAAATCTTTAATAAAAACACCCTAAATTTAAGTTACAGCTGCACTGAAAACCTAGAAAGAATCATAAAAAAGCATAATAGTAAAATCTTAGGAAAACACGCATGCCAAAACAGTGCCAATAAAACTCCTAAACTGCAACTAGACAGAAAAAATGAAAAATCATGTGATTGTAGAAACCCTAATGACTGCCGGTTAGAAAACAGATGCCTCACTAAATCCGTGGTATACCAATGTACCATCTCATCCATGGAGAGTCCTAACACTGACAGGATATACATTGGGTCAACAAAGAATAAATTTAAAATTAGATGGAGACAACACAAAAGCTCCTTCAACAACATCCAAAATAGAAACCAGACATCTCTATCCCAATACTACTGGCATTTAAAAGAAACGAACAAAACACCGAAAGTAAAATGGAAAATAATAAATAGAACTAGAACTTGTAAAACCTGGGATGACCCATGCCCTCTGTGCCTACATGAAAAACTGCACATCATTAGGTTTCTAAATAGTGAAAAGTTATTAAACGATAGACATGAGTTAACGGTTTTCTGTCGACATCAAATGATTTTCGCATTATATAATTAATAAACAGATTTAAACAAATAAAGTCCATAGTTTAAAAGCCTTAAACACTCAGCCCAATAATTATTGAGAAAAACCCTTTGTTAAAGTATTAAAAAAAAAGCCATGTGAATAAACAAATAAATAAACAGATCAAATAGATAATAATGAAACACAAACTTCTCGTCACTCAACGACCCGCGACAATGCCATAAAAAAATTGCCGTCTGACCAGCATAACCTACGGTCACCCTTGAAATAGACTCCCCATTGTAACTTGACACACATTTTTCGAAGGGGTCTGTAGATAAAAATTAATTCTTAGCTCTTTAAACCACCTAACCATAATGGCCGACACTAGCCGTTTCCATAGCAACTAATGTTCCAATGAGACCGCACTTATAAACACGCGCTAACCAAAAGATAGCTTATTCCCAAATTCTCGCTTGACAAGGAAGCGGGCCCAAGCACCTTAACTCTACATAACTTTAAAAATTATGTTAGGGGTCTCGGCTCTCGCTTTTGAAACATGAGAACTCTTATGTAGCAAAGGAATCATATTTTTAAAAACAAAAAATATTATAATATAAGCTCTACTTCTGTATGGAGCACTGTCTTTTTGAAAATAAAAGCAAAATACTAAGGAACACCGGATTATTTACCTAACGTGTTCTTCCCTATTTTTCTGCATACATATATACATATTAGCTCCGAAATTAAGGTCGAGCACTCTTAACATTTATTTTAAAATAAGAAATTTAAAAATATGGAAAAAACTAATTTCGACATTTCTCTGAAGAATATTCCACTCACAAACAAACGGAATTATTTCGTCAAACTTTTACAAAAAACAGAGGAACTAATAAGAAGAATGAGATGGAAAGCATTCTTCTTTCTACAAGGGAATAACTTAACTGAAAAAGAACATGAGGTTTACGGCTTCAGAAGTAAAAAGACTGCACCGTTCAACAAGAACCTACAGGAATTCGAAAAGGACCTACTCAACATAATCAACAACATCTCCTTTCACAAAAAAAAAAGAAAAACAACTTCCAGAAGCACCTAGACCAAATAGTCAAAAACATAAGTAGCAGCGATAAAATACTAGTTAAGTCCGACAAAACGGGCAACTTCTACAAGATGAAGGCTCACGACTACAACAAATTAATTAAAATTTTTTTAACTAAGACTTATAAAAAAAGCCCATAACAACAATATCAATATGGTTGACAGTATCAATAGAACAAGTAAGATAATTACTGAGAAACTAAAAATAAGTGATAGAGTTGGTAAACTGACTGAGAGAGAATGCTACGTAACGCTTAAGGACCATATACATGATTCTGAGGTAAACCCCACGACCAGAATGATTAACCCAACTAGACCCGACATAGGAAACATCAGCAAAGAAATCCTAGAAAGGATCACCAGCCAAATTAAAAAACGACTCGGATTAAAACTCTGGATAAACACCAAAGAAGTCATCAACTGGTTTACCAACATCGACAATAAACCGGATTGCACCCTGAATGAAATTAAAACACATTATGATCATATTTATCTATCTATCTATCTACATATATATATATATATATATATATATATATATATATATATATATATATACTCGATGCGATGAGAACGAAAGTAATATATCAATTCCAACGTTCACAGTATTAATCCAAAAGAGGTCTCGATGCCGATAGTAGAGCGATAATTATTTATTATATATATATATATATATATATATATATATATATATATATATATATATATATATATCAAAGTATAAGAGTGGTGTATACGGAATAAATTCCAATAACCAACAAATACTATTCTTGAAAGAGTGCTCAATACAAAGTAGTGCAAATATAACTATTTATTCGAAAATTATAACATAAATACTTTATAAAATCAATAAAGGGTTTTAAAAGGTTCAAATCAATCAAACACCCCTCGTTAAGGGAAAAGGGAAAACGCTGTTACATATGACCAATCAAAATACAAGTATACGAGAATTCAAAAAACTTGACAACGGACTAAGGTTATTATAATTACTTAATGCTTTAATGATGAGGTTAGGCTAAAATAGAATTAATTCTATACTAAATGGTTTTAAAAGTTTCAAATTTTATAACATATTTATGTTATAATATTCGAATAAATAATTATATAGGGTTATCCCAAAAAACAGGAATGTTTTAACAATCCAATAAAACCAAGAGTGATGGAAGAAAAATATTTAATTCATAGTAATTGAAACCTTAAAACATGCCATTTAAGAATCAATGATGGAATTTTCATTTTTTTTAAATTACGTCCTGTAGATGGCGTCCTCCTGTACGAATGCATTCTTGAAATCTGCTGTTGAGATTCCTCATTGACTGCTGCAACATCTCAGCTGGGAGACTGTGAATTTCATTCTCGTTGCTAAAATGGTGAAATGTTTACTTGCTCAAGGTCACTGTCTCGCAGTGTTACCACTGGCACATGTGTGGAAATACGCACTACAAAAATTCCCGTTTTTTGTGGTCACCCGATATATATATATATATATATATATATATATATATATATAAATGTTCATGTCTATCTACTTAACTCATTAAGTTTCAATATATATATATATATATATGTCTATCTATCAATCTATCAAATTAAAACACAATATGATCTATCTATCTATTTAAAATAAAATATTCGTTAATATGAAAGGATTATGATATAAATAAGCAGACATAATGTTTGTAATTTATTCAATACACACACAAACATACATATATATATATATATATATATAGTACGGGGTAAAAAGTCGATTTATGTATTTTTACCAAGACAAGTGAGTAAAAGAATTCGTTTATAAATACAGAGTAAGAATACAGGTGTGCATATGTACATTATACAAGTCAAAAAATGTTTAATATTTTGTTGGGTAACCTTTTGCTTTAAAAACTTAATTCTTCGTGGCATGCTATAGAATAAATTGTTTAGTAAGTCAACGTTCTTCCCCAAATTTTTCCACATTCCTTTAATTTTCGGAAAAGCTCATTTTCTGTGTTAAATTTCCTATTTCGGGCGCGCTTGTCCATTATCGCCTAAAGGTTTTTCAATTGGGTTAATGTTAGGACTGTGACTAGGCCACTGGAAGAGTTGCAATTTACCTTCGTCGCTTAGGCATGTTAATAATTGTAAATACAAATATAATAAGATTTATATTTTGTCCATCATCATTACTATGGGTGCGTCCATTTTTTTTACCTTTTTTCTATATATATATATATATATATATATATATATATATATATATATATATATGTATGTATGTACAGAGAGTTGGAGCGAGAGCAAAGAGGAGTGATAGAGGAAAAGATGAAGAGAAGGATAGGGGATAGATCAAGGCATCTGGAGATGTCGATTGACATTACATTTGAATAGTTGGAGATTATAGCTATCAGGGAAACAGGAAGAGGGGAGGGAGTTTCACAGGCGAGAACTGCGAGTCATGGAGTAGAAGAGACGGGTACATTTCACAG
>OZ038518.1:7775270-7777770 GCA_964036315.1 Acanthosepion esculentum | reverse complement strand
GTCCAGGGGGAACAACTCTGTCAGAACAAGAACAAACAAAACCAACATAAATCTCACATACATTACTTTCTAATTTATCTCTCGATAACTATTCCTTAATATTTACATGTGAACATTTTCTCAACAAAAGAACATTAGTGAACTTTAATTCACTTAATATGCTTGATGCCAGCTTCGCCAACTTGCATATAACCAAAATACAATCTTTTCTCTATTTATAAAAATTATATATAAATGTTCGATATTTTCTAGTTGAATGCACACCCACCGTTGTTTCTTGTTCATTTTTTCATTGAGTTTTATTCGACTTGTACGTCTATGCTTTTATTTGTTGTGATTAATGTGAAGAACAGGCTTTCAAATTCATCACTCTAGTCACAAAAACCTTCTGATTTCACACTCAATTCATAGCAATCCCAACAAAATTACTGAAGAAAGAAAGAAAAAGAATTAAAGAAAGACAGAAAAGAAGGGGAAAAATGATGAAAGATAGAGTATATCATGTAAAAGGAGGAGTGTAAAATGTGAATACAAGAAAGAAAAGAGAAAAAAGAAAGAGCCTAAGAAAGAAAGAATCGCTTTTAAACGGAACGAAAAACGTTTACGATAGCAAAACAAAAAGAAAGACTGAATGATTAAAGAAATGAACAAGAACGAAACAGAATGAAATAACGAATGAAGGGTATAAAGGAATGTAGGTGGATAGCGGCTGGGATTGGGGAATCGGAGAGCCGAGTTCGAATTCTACTCAAATCCATTATATTGACATTAGTGCTAATACTCTTCTGTTTCTTCTTTTTCTTCTTCTTCTTCTTTTTCTTCTTCTTTTTCTTCTTCTTCTTCCTCTTCTTCTTCTTCTTCCTCTTCTTCTTCTTCATCTTCTACTTCTTCTTTTCTTCTTCTTTTTCTTCTTCTTCTTTCTCTTCTTCTTTTTCTTTTCTTTTTCTTCTTCTTCTTCTTCTTCTTTTCTTCTTCTTCTTCTTCTTCTTCTTCTTCTTTTCTTCTTTTTCGTCTTCTTTCTCTTCTACTTCTTCTTCTTTTCTTCTTTTTCTTCTTCTTTTTCTTCTTTTTCTTCTTCTTCCTCTTCTACTTCTTCTTCTTTTCTTCTTCTTTTTCTTCTTCTTCTTTCTCTTCTTCTTCTTCCTCTTCTTCTTCTTCCTCTTCTACTTCTTCTTTTCTTCTTCTTCTTCTTCTTCTTCTTCTTCTTCTTCTTCTTCTTCTTCTTCTTCTTCTTCTTCCCTCCAGCTATGGCTAATTAGCATCACAGACCGAGTTCTATAGCCTTGGCTAACTTTCTAATACTCTTGGGAAATGTATGAATCCTATTCTTCTGCCCACAAGCTATAGGGTGGTGGGGAGTAGAAGAGGAGGAGAAGAGATGTTAAATAGCATGACAGACCGGCTTCACAAATCCATTACATTGACTTACATGCTAATACTCTTAGGAAAGGTTTGAATCTTCTTAGACCAGCTATGGGTAAATAGCATGACAGAGCGGCTTAGATGGCAACTGGTCTACTGCAGAAAGAAATGGCAACCTACTGCTGGAAAAAAATTACCTCGTCAGTCATGTATCGAAAGATACATGAGCGCCTAAGCGTGTATCACGTATGGCACATAATTGACTGACGTGCTAATACCTTTGGGAAAGATATGAATCCTCTTCTTCTCCCCCACCCAGCTATGAGTAAATAGCAGGACACACCGGTTTCTATAGCCTTGGATGGCAACTGGTCTACCGCAGAAAGAAATGGCAAACTACTGCTGGAAAAAAACGCATGGCACATAACTGGCTGACTGACGTGCAACTAACCTTGGGAAAATATGAACCCTCTTCTAATCTCACCAGCTATGGATAAATAGCAGGACAGACCGGGTTCTATAGCTTTGGATGGCAACTGGTCTACCGCATAAAGTAATGGCAACCTACTGCGGAAAAAATCTGCAACGTCAGTTACGTATCGAAAGATACATGATCGCCGAAGCGTGTATAACGCTTGGCAAAGAACTAACTTAATTAAGAGAGAGAAATATAAATACCAAAGATAGGCAAGACAAGAAAAGGAATATAAAAATCCATTAACATAATTCGATATAGAAAAAGGAAGTAAAAAATCTATGGGGCTCTATAAAAGAAAACTGAAAATATCATGCCTGGCAGTGAATTACACAGTAATTTAAAAGTATTCCTATATGAAGATGCCAGTGGTAACTGTCTTAGAGCGGCTGAAATAAAATAGAATTTTTATTTTTTTGCTATCCCCTGCCAGCCACAATGATGGACAAAGCATTACCTCGGACCATCGCCAGTGAGATACGCTGCATGTGCCACTCCGTTTCCAAGGCTCATCCCTTAATCGAGACGCAATCGCGCTAATCCTGCGAAGGAACGCCATCGAAATAGGGCCAATAACCCCAGCAGTCTCCACTGCCACTTCCGTGCTATTATCGATTTCACCAACCGCACATACAAGAGGGGCAGCATCTGGTATTCCCAGGC
>OZ038518.1:7742770-7770270 GCA_964036315.1 Acanthosepion esculentum | reverse complement strand
GAGTTCAATACCCGGTTAAGGCAGTGGAAAACTTTCAGAGGGAAAAATTAGCAGGAGATAACTGATAACTGACATCCATCAAACATGGCTCGTGGAACTAGAACAGTCTACCCCAGTGATCGAAATAAAGGGTTCAGTTCGAAATTCCAACCACCTGAAGAATGCCGGAGCGTACAACGGCCGAAACGTTGTGACAAATATGGCGACAAAGATGAGGACAATAGTCCGACTAATGTAAATAAGAGACCTAGAATTTTGAATTGTTTCCCCCCCCCCACTAAGTTTGACATCAACCAAAAAATTGTCCTGCCAATGCCGCTTAGATAATAAGACATTCTGCTTTGATCACGAGGAAAGACAGAAAAGGCATATGAGTGAGAAAAAGGAAGAAAGAAAGAAGAGGGACGAGGCGATTATTGCCACAAGAGCTTCACGTCTTCTACGACGACGATGTGGAAAAGTTGTCACTTTTTTATTTGTATCCCTTTACCCCTTTTTTTTAAAAAAATAATGTCCTGAAGTCATACATATGATTGCCATTCCGCAAAACAGGTGAAATCTCTTTAGCTCATCTATAGAAATGTAACGCTGAGACGGGAGAATTTCCACGGAGATTCTATCGACGTGAAACTCGCCAGGAGCTTATTCAATTATTAACTGAAGAAATATGATTCACTAGAAAAATAAAGAATAAAAACCGGGAAAGCATTTCTCTTTGTTATAATTAATTATTATTATTATTAATTATTATTATTATTATTCCCATTCTTCTTCTTCTTCTACTTCTTCTTCTTCTTCTTCTTCTTCTTCTTCTTCTTCTTATTATTATTATTATTATTATTATTATTATTATTATTATTATTAATCTCTTCTACTTGTGCTTCGTCTTCTTCTTACTATTCCCATTCTTTTTCTTCTTTTTATTATTATTATTATTATTATTCCCATTCTTCTTCTTCTTCTTCTTCTTCTTATTATTATTATTATTATTATTATTATTATTCTCATTCATCATCTTTTTCTTTCTTCTTCTTCTTACTATTCCCATTCTTTTTCTTCTTTTTATTATTATTATTTCCATTCTTCATCTTCTACTTCTTCTTCTTCTTCTTCTTCTGATTATTATTATTATTATTATTATTATTATTCTTTTTCTTCTTATTATTATTATCATCATTATTATTATTGTTCTTCTTATTATTATTATTCATCTTCTTCTTCTTCTTCTTCTTATTATTATTATTCTTTTTCTTCTTCTTATTATTATTATCATTATTATTATTATTACTAATATTATTATTATCAGTAGTAGTAGTATTAGTATTTAAAGCACCTTGTATATTCGTGCTTCTATTCTTAATCGTTCACTATTAATTTTTATATTTGCATATTATCTTCTTTTACATCCCGACCATTATTTAACTTTCCCCTTCCTTCTTCTCTTTGTTACGCTACCTCTCTCTTCCTCTCTCTATCTCTCTCCGTCCCTCTCTCTCTCTCTCACACACACACACACACACACACATTTACACACACACCTTTTCCCTTTTCTATTTTATGCCGCCTCCCAACGGTGTCTGATTTCGTGAATTATCCATTCACTAATTGCCCGCAGTGTGCTGTTTTGTTGCAGTTTTTATTCGACACTTTCCCCGCGCTTTTTACATAGGGTTTCTTCGATTTCTACTTTCACTTTCGTTTTTTTCTTCTGCTTATGTTCTGCAGTCTTCCGCTGTATTAACTCTTTTATCTTCTTTGTTTTCCGGATTTCTCCAGCGTTTTCTTTTCATTGTGAATGCGGCATTGTCCTCCGGTGGACAGACGGACAGACTGTCATATAAGCAGAAGATGAGGCATCCAATCTCATTATTCAAATAGCCCAAACTTGTAATGAGTCTGACGCTGTTTGGTTTGAAAACAAAACACAGATTCGCCAAGTGGAACAACAATAGGCGAAATATGGAAGAATAAATCTTAGGAGATATCACTTTTCTAATTTCACAGTAAAACGCATAATAATCCGTATTATTCATATCTATCTATCTATCTATCTATCTATCTATCTATCTATCTATCTATCTATCTATCTCGGTCTCTTCCCTATCTATCTATCTATCTATCTATCTCAATCGTTTCGTATCTATCTATCTATCTATCTATCTATCTATCTATCTCGGTCTCTTCCCTATCTATCTATCTATCTATCTATCTATCTATCTATCTCGGTCTCTTCCCTATCTATCTATCTATCTATCTATCTATCTATCTATCTATCTATCTCGGTCTCTTCCCTATCTATCTATCTATCTATCTATCTATCCCAATCGTTTCGTATCTATCCATCTATCTCAATCGTTTCATATCTATCTATCTATCTATCTATCTATCTATCTATCTATCTATCTATCTATCTATCTATCTCAATCGTTTCATATCTATCTATCTATATATCTATCTCAATCGTTTCATATCTATCTATCTATCTATCTATCTATCTATCTATCTATCTATCTATCTATGTAATCGTCCATATCTATCTACCTTTATAAGTATATAAATATATATATTGTTGAAGAATTTGGTTCGTCTCCATTATTGTTCTGTCGATTTCCAATGAAGTCAAGTGAATGAGTTGAATATTTTAAGGGCCCACTGACCAAGTCGCGTCGAAGTTTCTTTTTTATTAGTTCTCTTGGTCATGTGGGTGGATCGAGAACATGTTCACATTTTGTGGCGTCAACTAGAGGTCAAAACGTGGGTCGGTACATTCGGACGTAGTTGACGACACCTAATTGATAATTTTTCAACCAATCAGAATGCATCAGTTGTTATACTTGGCTTCTATATGTTTAACTTGCACAAGATTTGAGATTTAAAAAAATGTAGGAATCTGATTCTACAACATTTGACAGTACCTACAGTAAACTTTAAACTTAATAACACAAAAGAGAAAAAAGGTAGGATTTATATATATTTAGCTTCTTGGCTTCGTCTAACCACATCAAGCATTGTTTTGTTTACACCTTAAATTAAATTAAGTGAATATTTATTTGGTTACCTGTGTATGCACCTTAACACACGTATATAGGGTAGCTAATATCTAGTGATTTCATTTATCCACAAATATACATACATATATATATATATATATATATATATATATATATATATATATATATATATTACTAATGTTCACACAATACAAGGCCCAAGGGACACTCAAGGTAGAGTGTTACTATGTGGAGTTGTATAAGGAAATGTAAGAAGTAAAGTTCTTCGGACTATGCCAGAAAGATAACAGCTACTTCTAAACTTGAAGAAGTCAAGATAAATTATCATTTCTCATCTAAAAGAAAATACATTTGTATGTTTGTATGACTGTTTCTGTTAATATATTTATTTAACTCAATTCCTCTCTTGTGTCTAATTTTGTCCCTGCCAATGCCACAACACTATCTATCTATCTATCTGTTTGTCTGTCTGTCTGTCTGTCTGTCTGTCTGTTAATTTATCCACGCATGCATGAACTCTCCCACCTATAAACAAGAGCAGTTACTGCCTTTTGGAGAGTGTAGTTTCCAGCAGTCAGCTCTGACAGTCGAACCGAACATTCTTGCTGTAACACTCTCGTTTCTATATGTTTGTATGACTGTTTCTGTTAATATATTTGTTTAACTCAATTCCTCTCTTTGTGTCTTTATTTCTGGCCCTAACAAAGGCCACAACTGTATTTTTAAAAAGTTTTTAAAAGATTTTCATCCTAAAAAGGCTGGAAGCGACTAGCGTGCCAGGGGTTACAGAAGGTTTGAAGGAAGAGCAGATAGGAGTGGTAAAGGAGAGGATGTGGAGGAAGATAGTGGATCGATCACGGCAAGGGGGTTACAGAAGATTTGGAGCGAGAGCAGATAGGAATGAAAGGTGAAAGGATGTGGAGAAGGGAAGTGGATAGATCAAGGCAACTGGAGATGTCGATTGACGTTACACTTAAATAGTTGGAGATTATATTTGCCAGGGAAACAGGATTAAGGAAGGGAGTTCCACAGGCGAGATGTGCGAGACATGAAGCTATTGGAGTAGAAGAGACGTCTACATCTAACAGTTTCAACGGTGAAGGGGTGGGAACGGGAAGGCAGCCTCGTAGGACGCTTAAATTCATGAGGCCTGGGAACCAGCGAAAGAAGCTCATCGGAGCAATTACCGTGAAAGTATTTGTAAAAAAGACAGAGCGAGGCAACGGCGCGTCTGTGAGAGAGAGACTGCAGACGAGATGACAGATCAGGGCCAATTACATTGCATATCCGCCTCTGGATCTTATCAAGAACCCTGAGGCAAACAGCAGGGGCTCCAGACCATATATGGCAGCAATACTCCATGCAAGGCGAATGGTTGATTTATAGATTTGGAGGATCGATTCTGGGAGAAAAATTTCCTGGCTCGGCACAGAGAGCCAACTTTCCTTGCAGTGGATGAAGCAATTGACTCGATGTATTTGTGGAAAACCGTGTATATATATTTTATACGAAGTCGGTTTGTGTTAGTTGATTCCTTTAAAAAAATGTGACCTTTAATGCGGGTTTGTTGATTTCTATTAGAAGAGTTACTAATATCAACAAAAGTCTTCTTTTTTTTAATTCGGTTTTGTTAATATGGCTGCCCTATCTACCAGGATTTTTTCTTATCGGTGAAGGAATACGTAAACCTGCAAATGAGATGGGAGTTCCTGTTGGATATCGGAATGTGCTTACTGTGGATTTTTAAACTGGGAGTTTATAATTTTATGTTGTATATTTGTAAGATTTACGCGTTTGGTGGGGTCATCAGGTGAAATGCATTTTTGGCAATACACTTGGCGAACTCAGTATGATTATATGCATTTGTAAAAGAATACAGTTACTGCATTTGTTACTTCCTAGATAGATATATAGATATGAAAAAATTGAGATAGATAGATCGATATGAAATCGACAAAGTCCGACAATTATTTTAAGACATTTCTATGTTTATACATTCTATTTATAGATACAACTATTTAAGTAAATGCTCTGTTTTTATAATAAACAGTATTAAACAACATCTACCGGCCTGAAAGTACGACAAATTTTCATAGAAAAGAACAACGTATAAACATAAAAAATGTCTTAATATAATTGTCGGACTTTGTCCATTTCATAATATGTGACGTCATTTGTTTACATTTGGATACGCATCGAGCAGATATGAATGTACGAGAGAAAATCATGGAGTTTAAAAACAGTAAAATCGACTTTGCTAACCGAAACGCTCCTCTGTGGCTAAATCGGTAAAAGCACGTCAGGCTATATGACGGTTCCGTATAGGATACAGGTTCGATTCCTGTCGGGGGACGCATATTTTCTATGAAAATTTCTCGGACATTCAAGCCGGTAAATGTCGTTAATTCTGTTTATTATAAACAGAGCATTTACTTAAAGAACGTATAAACTTTTTTAAAAAAATGTCTTAGAATAGATAATTAGTCCTGGGTAATTTTCAAAGGTCGATGATTATACTATTGCGATGACGTTTCTAGCTGAGTATTTAAATCTACTATCACGACTGACTCACCCAGAACCCACATCTCAACAGATAAATAGGGCACATTATTATCTATTTACACACACACACACACACACACACACACACACACACACATATATATACATACATACATCTATATATATATTGAAATATAGATCAGCATAACCAAGCAAGCTATTGGTAAACCTTCATGATAAACTATACCAATACTAAACCCAGCAAAGGAAGGAAAATTCAGTACTCAAAGAAAAACAAAATGGAACCTAGAAAAAAATGAAGAAACGGCACAAGGAAGGAAAAACAGAAAGGAAAATGGAAATAAGATAGACGCTTACCAATGCAATAAACTCAAGTTAGAAAGGAAGCATACAATCTTGGTTAAGTTGGAAAATGATCCTGGAATATATATATATATATATTGTCATCCACAGACAGATCGTTTCGCAGCTCATCAGTGTGGCTAGACGTCCGGTTGCCTCTAGCTAGGATCGAAACCCGACTGAATTTGCGTCAGTCGGAACTTCTACCAGTAAGCCGTCGGCGCACGGCAGGGATGAAGGTGAATTTTAGCGTGTTTATTTTTAGATTTAGATAAACACACAGTGACTCAATTCTGCCGAAGAGTCATGCAATATTAGCTTAAATAGTCACTGTTTACAAACTCACACCTCAAACCAAAGAGCTCAAATATATATTGTTCCTTTTATAGATACATCCTTAAAATAGTGTCTGTATATATTGAACTAAAAACAGTAACACAAACGAAGCAAACATGGTAAGTGGTAATCAGAGGACAATAAGAATAACGAATCGGAGTCTCTTAGTACTTTTTGGTCTGATGACAACTTACTGTGTTTGCTTCGTTTGTGTTACTGATTTTAGTTCACTTTATATGGAGATTATTTTAAGGGTGTATCTGTAAAGGAACAATATATATATATATATATATATATATATATATATATATATATATATATATATATATATATATATATCATCGACTCTCCCGTCGAATTCGACGTATGAGGGTCAAGCAGATCAGTTCCTAGAAACTGAGAGCCCGACGCCAACGCATGAGATTTGATTATAGTGGTGAAGGTTTCGTGCAGGACAATACAGACTTTTTGAAGGGACGAATCCAGAGACCTGGTGCACTGAGTGCCACAAGGTCCCCAAACGACCCTCCGCAGGTTTTGAATTCAGAGTTGTCCTTCTCCTAGACCAGTTGCCATCCAAGGCTATAGAACCCAGTCTGTCCTGCTATTTACCCATAGCTGGAGGGAGAAGATGAGGATTCACACCTTTCCCAAGGGTATTAGCACGTAAGTGAATGTAATGGATTCGACTGGAATTCGAACTCGGCTCTCCGATTCCTCAATCCAAGCCGTTATCCATGGTCTGTCCTGGTATTAAACCATAGCTGGGTGGGAATTAGAAGAGGATTCATATCTTTCCCAAGTGTATTAGCACGTCAGTCAGTCAGTTATGTGCCATACGTGATACACGCTTCGGCGATCATATATCTTTCGATACATGACTGACGAGGCAGATTTTTCCGCAGTAAGTTTCATTTCTTTCTGCGGTAGACCAGTTTCCATCCAAGACTATAGAACCTGGTCTGTTCTGATATTTACCCATAGCTGAGGTGGGGGAGAAGTGGATTGTAGTATCGGGATTTATGAGAAGTTCTCCCCTCTTTTAATTAAAGCATGTCGAGTTGAACACCAACCTTTCGAAACCTCTCTAGGAATTTTTTTTTCAATCATTTCTTCGCTTCTGATAGTCCAATAAATAGAAAGACTTGTTCACACTATTTACATTATTCGGACTATTGTCCTCATCTTTGTCGCCATTTTTATTATAACGTTTCGTCCTTTGTACACTCCGGCCTTCTTCAGGTGGTTGGAATATCAAACTGAACCTTTTATTTCGCCATTCCAACCACCTGAAGAATGCCAGAGTGTACAACGGCCGAAACGTTGTAATATATATGACGACAAAGATGAGGACAATAGTCCGAATAATGTAAATAGTGTACATAATGCCTCATCTCAGAAATATAAACAGATATTTGTTCAGGTACTGAAACTATAAAAGCTAATACAGATGGTAGTGAAAAAAAGCGTGAAGAAAGGACTATGTATCACCTACAAGAAGACAGAACGCATGGTTATCAGCAAAATGATTACCCCAAAATGCAAAATACAAAACTGGAAAATATTCTAACAAAAAACGGAAAGGTCGACGCTGAGATCCGAAGATGTATTGGGATAATTAAATACGTATTCCAAAAACGGAGCAAGGTATTAAGAGACGGGAAAATTACGCTAGAAACGAAAAAAAAGAGTACCGAACTGCTAGGTGATATCTGTAGTCCTGTATGGCAGCGAATGTTGTAAAATGTCCTCAAAGATGAAGAAGAGACTCGAAGTAAAAGAAGTGTACTTCTTCAGAATAATGCTATGGATAACATTCTCAGCATCATACAGGCCGGGATGAAAGATGCTGCGTGCTCTCCTCTTAGTTACGAGAAGATATCTTGTCCCCATAATTCTGACTCAGCACCATTCAAAGTGCAGAGGAATATCGATGCCAGCGTGACAGTAGTCACCGGGGCAGTGTAATTTTTGTCCTTGGCCCATCTGCTGATGTTCTAAGCGTGGATTGGATGTAGCACAAGGCCGAAGATATGGAGTACCCAGTGAGGATCAAACACATTTTTCAGTCGGGTGGGAAGAGTAATTTTTGTCATTGGCCCATCTGGTGATATTCAAAGCATGGCTTACATGTAGCTCAAGGCCGAAGCTATTGGGTACCCAGTGAGGATCCAACACACTTTTCAGTCGAGTCGGAAGGGTAATTTTGTCCTTGGCCCATCTGGTAATGTTCTAAGCTTGGTTTCCATGTGCCACAAGGCCGAAGCTATTGGGTACCCTGTGAGGATCAAACACTCATTTCAATCTCGTGGGAAGGGTAATATTTGTCATTGGCCCATCTGGTGATATTCGAAGCATGGGTTAGATGTGGCACAAGGCCGAAGATATGGAGTACCCAGTGAGGATCGAACACATTTTTTAATCGCTTGGGAAGGGTAAATTTTGTCATTGGCCCATCTGATGATATTCTAAGCATAGCTTAGATGTGGCACAAGGCCGAAGCTATGTAGTACCCAGTGAGGATCGGACACACTTTTCAATCGCGTGGGAAGAGTAATTTTTGTCCTTGGCCAATCTGGTGATGTTTTAAGCTTGGCTTACATGTGGCACAAGGCCGAAGCTATTGGATACCCAGTGTGGATCGAACACACATTTCAGTCGTATGGAAAGGGTAATTTTTGTCCTTGGCCCACATGGTAATTTTCTAACCGTAATTTAGATGTGGCAAAAGGCCGAAAGTATGGGGCAGACAGTAAGAATCGAAATCACTCCCCAGTAGTAATCGGTGTAGCGAGACAAGCTTACTGACCATTACGCCACCCCGATGTGTCCGTCAATGGCCCATATGTAAACGTATTGTCTCCCCACAAAATCTGTATTGAAAAAAAAAGAGAACAAATTTAACAACCTCGACGAATGTATGTTGTTGGATGTAGAATTTTTGGTCTTAAAGGTTTGTATTGAAGCCAATGAATTATATTGGTCGGCGTTTCTTTGGGCCGTAGGCGTCTGTTTGGGAAAATAACACTATTAACCTTCAAGTTCAATGGAGGCCACCGAGGCCATTTGCAGATGAAAACAGACTTTTGAGCCAAATAAACGAAATGAAATATCTAAAAACTGCCTACTTATCGAAGTGATTAGCATATATACAACATCAGAAAATAAAATTGTAACACTCTGTATATGTGATTCGGTTTGTTCAAAATTAAACTTTCAGGGCGGCCACTCGTATCCGAGTACGGCCGTCTGCTAGAAATTCGATCTAATCCTTACTGCAGGCACCTTGATATGTACCTGTGTCTTTATTGGACAGCCAACGCCTTTGCTGGAACATCTTCTCAAAGATAAAGAAGAGACTTGAAGCAACAAGATGTGCTTCTGCAGAAAGATTTGTTAGGATACCATGGACCGAATATGTGAGCAACGTCGATGTTTTGGAGAAAATGGAAACAAAAATGAAACCTTATACTTAAAATGACGAAGAGGCAGATGAAATTTTTGGGGCACCTAATGAGGAAAGAAGGTTTGGAAAACCTGATACTCACAGAACATTGAAGAAAAGAAGGGCAGAGAAAAGCGGTAAATGTATAGTAGAACAGGTTTGGGAGAATTAACTGTTGTGGATTCCGGGATGAAAGCCAGTATCAAATAATAACAAACGCCAAGAATGAATATAGGAAAATAAATGTATTAACGTAATAATACAAACTGGTAATACAGGTTAGTAGTTCCAGAAATGCGGGGTTAGTAGACAAATATATATATAAAGTCATTGGTATCGACGTATCGCTGTATGACTTCTTACTGAGTCTAAGTGCTCGTTACTCAGACTCTTGCCGCTACGTTATTCTACTCGACCGACTCAACGTTCCAACTACTACTCCTTGACGTTCTCCGGGCATTCACTGGCAGTAGTATATGTATACCCTGGGTGAGTCCATTTGTGTAAAAAGGGGAGACCCCTCAATATTAACAAAAAGACATTTTATGTTTACGTGTTGAAGGGAACCGGCGCATAACAGGAGATTGAATGCGAGAGAGAAATTGGTTGAGTGCAGTGTATGGAGAGATGGAAAGCTTTTGTAATTCTCAGCATCATTCAAGCCGGAATCAAAGATGGTGTCTGCTCTCCTCCTTTTAGTTAGGAGAAGAAATCTAGCTGCATTAATTCCAACCCTGAATACGTACCTTCCACGTTGCCCTAAAAGAGGAATATCGACGTTAGCACGACAGTGGTTGCACTAATTTTTATCCTGGTCCCATCTGGTGATTTTCTAATTGTGGTTTAGATGGGACACAAGGCCGAAAGTTTCGGTCACCCAGAAATGCCAGAACTCACTTCTTTCTTTCATTTTATATGCTGTGTCCTTTCAGGACGTAGGTGATCATGGCTCTCGACTCCCTGGTTACTCTCAACAAGTTCCTTCTCTCCGCTGCCTGCTCAGACTACGTTCTGTCATCCACTTGCTTAAGTTTGTCATGGGTTGCTTTCCCTTGTTTCTCTTTCCCTCTATTCGACCTGTGAGTATCAGATTCTCCAGGCCCTTCTTTCTCATTACGTGTCCTAGAAACTTCAGCTGCCTCTTTCTGATGTTATAAGTATAAGCCTCCGCCTTGTTTACATCCTTTCCAAGACCTCATCGTTGGTCACAGGCTCGATTCCATGATATCCTCAGCAACCTTCTGTATAAAAATCGTCTCATGTCTCTTGATCTTTGAGGAGCCCATCCAACATTCTCTGCCGTAAAGAAGGACAGATGTCACGTAACTGTTCAGTATTCTTTTCTTTGTTACCAAAGAAATCCTCCTGTCTCGCAGTACACTGCCCAGCTTTTGGCATGCGTGCTTGGTCATCCCGATACGTCTACGCACTTACCGTCTTTTGTCAAGACAGCAGATATTTAAAATTCTGCACCTGCTTGATTTTAGTGTCACCGACCTGTAAATAGCATTTCTGGCTCATCCTTTTAGTGATGACCATGCATTTTGTCTTGTAGTTTATACTAAATCTCTTCTTATCGCTCTCCTTCGCTACCTTCTGTAGGAGGTTTTGTAGTTTCTTTTTCGTGTCTGCTATCATTACTGTGTCATCTGCGTATCTTATATTATTAAGTCGATAGCATTTCGGGCTCATCCTTTTACTGATAACCAAGCATTCTGTTTTCTTGTAGTTTATACTTAGTCCCTTCTTCTGACTCTCCTTCGCTACCTTCTGTAAGAGGTTTTCTAGTTTCTTTTCCGTGTCTGCTATCAGTACTGTGTCATCTGCGTATCTTATATTATTAAGTAGATAGCATTTCGGGCTCATCCTTTTACTGATGACCATGCATTCTGTCTTCTTGTAGTTTATGCTTAGTCCCTTCTTCTGACTCTCCTTCGCTACTTTCTGTAGGAGGTTTTGTAGTTTCTTTTCCGTGTCTGCTATCAGCACCGTGACATCTGCGTATCTTATGTCGTTAAGATTGTGACCGCCGATGTTAAATCCCGGTAGGATTTCCAATTCTCTCATAACTGCCTCGCTGTATAGGTTGAATAGGTCCGGTGAGTAGATACATCCTTGCCTTGCGCCCCTTTCTATTTTTGTATATTCGCTGAACTCGTTCTCTATGCGCATTCATGCTGTTTGGCGCCAGTATAGGTTCTTGATTTTTCTATCTCTCCCAGATATATCAAGGTTGCTGAGCAGTTCAATCGGATCCTTGTGGGGCACATTGTCGAATGCCTTTGCGTAATCTATGAAACATAGGTACACTTACTTACCCAATTGTAACTGATCTAGAGAGACAACCTTACTAACCATTGCATCACGTCAAATTGAAAAGTGATTGTTCTAATCGTAGCTGAAATGCGGTACAAGGCCAAAAGGATGGGGGACTCAATAAGGATCTGAATCACTACTTGATATAGCGAGACAAGCTTAATAACAATTGAACCACATCGAATCGGCTAATGATTTTCTAAGTGTAGCTTAAATGAGGCACAAGGCCTAAAGAATGGGGTAACCAGTGCGTATCGAAGTCACTTCTCAGTCTTAAATGATCGTGAGAGACAAGCTTGCTAACCATTGCAACGCGTCGAAATAAGTAGTGATTTTCTAAGCGTAGCTTAAATGAGGCACAAGGCCTAAAGTATGGAGCACCCATGAGGATCAATCTAATTTTTAATTTTTATTTTTTTTATATCGTCGTGTTAGCTCGGACAAGCTGATACGCATGTTTCTCCTTCAGTAGATTGAGTACTCCTCTACGGTTTGCCATTCCGATGTTAATTGATCTCGCGTTTAAAGATTTTTAACCATTGCCCCACGTCGAAGATCCTCGTGATTTTCTATGCGTGGCTTAAATGTAGTGTAAGTGCGAAAATATGGGCTACCCAGTGAGGATAGAACTCACTACTCAGTCGTAATTGTTCTAACGAGATAAGCTTGCCAAACATTACACCGCCTCGAGGTGCCCATAATTGATTTTCCAAGCGTAGCTTACATGTGGCACAAGGCTGAAAGTATGGGGTACCCAGTGAGTATCGAAGTCACTTCTCAGTTTTAAATGATCGTGAGCATGCTAACCAGTGCAACGCGTCGAAATAAGATGTGGCACAAGGTCAAAAGTATGAGATACCTCAGTCGTAAATGATTTAACGAGAAAATCTTGGTAACTATTACGCCTCATCGATATATCCATCCTTGGCCCATATTAATGTGTATGGCCTCCCCCACATAAAAATATATGTAGTGAAAGAAAAAAAGAGATCAAATTTAACACCATCGGCGAGGGGATGTCGTTGGATGTAGAATTCTCGGTATTAATAGTTTGTATTGAAGCCAATGAATTATATCCGTCGGTCTTTCTTTGGGACGTAGGCGTCTGTTTGGGAAAATAACACTATTAACCTTCAAGATCACTGGTGGCCACTGAGGTGATTTGGAGATGAAAACAGATTTTTCAGCCAAATAAACGAAATGAAATATCTAAAAACTGCCTACTTATCGCAGTGATTAGCATATATACAACATCAGAAAATAAAATTGCAAAACCCTGTATATATGTGATTCGGTGTGTTCAAAATGAAACTTTCAAAACGGCCACTCGTATCCGAGTACGGGCATCTGCTAGAAATGCGATCTAATCCTTACTGCAGGCACCTGGATATATACTTATGTCTTTATTCGACAGCCACTGCCCTTTAAATGAAGATAAGACTTGAAGCAGCAGAAATGTGTTTTTAAAGAGAGCTGCTGAGGATACCCTTGACCGAACATGTTAACAACGACGAGACTTTGGAAAAATTAGAAACAAGTATGATAACTTCTAATTAACATCACGAAGAGACCAGTGGAATTTCTGGGGCACGTATTGAGAAAGGAATACTTGGCAAATCTGATACTCACAGGACAAATAGAGCGAAAGGGAGACAAAGAAAAGCGGTGCGAATATATTTGATGAGCTTGAATAAATAGATAGTTGACAAAAAGGCCCATATATATGCGTATCACCCCCCCCCCATAAAAATAGTATTGAAAAAATGTATCGACAAAATAAAAGAGATCAAATTTAACAGCCTCGGCAATTGTGTGTCGTTAGATGTAGAATTTTCGGTCTTAAAGCTTTGTATTGAAGCCAATGAATTATATTGGTCGGCGTTTCTTTGGGCGTAGGCGTTTGTTTGGAAAAATAACACTATTAACCTTCAAGAACGCTGGTGGCCACTGAGGTGATTTGCAGATGAAAACAGACTTTTCAACCAAATAAACGAAATTAAATATCTAAAAACTGCCTACTCATCGAAGTGGTTACCATATATACAACATCAGAAAAGAAAGTTGCAACACCCTGTATATGTGATCGGTGTGTTCAAATTTAAACTTTCAGGGCCGCCACTCGTATCCGAGTACGCCCATCTGCTAGAAATGCGATCTAATCCTTACTGCAGGCAACTGGATATATACCTGTGTCTTTATTCAACAGCCACCGCCCTTTGCTGGAAAATCTTCTCAAAGATAGACTTGAAGCAACAAGATGTGCTTATGCAGAATGATTTTTAGGATACCATGGACCGAATATGTTAGCCACGACGATGTTTTGGAGAAAATGGAAACAAGAATGAAAACTTATATTTAAAATGACGAACAGGCAGATGATATTTCTGGGGCACTTAATAAGGACGGAGGGCTTGAGGAATCTCTTACTCACAGGACAGATAGAGGGTAAAATGACACAGAGGAAAGCAGCACGTAACAGACATGATGAGCTTGAGTAATAGGGTTTAGGGGACACTATTTTACATTATTCGGACTATTGATCCCATCTTTGTTACCATATTTATCACAACGTTTCGGCCGTTGTAAGCTCCGGCCTTCTTCAGGTGGTTGGAATGTCAAACTGAACCCTTTATTTCGCTCACTTGGGTAAGCTGTTCTAGTTCCACGTGCCATGTCTAATCAGTTATCTCCTTTTAATTCCCCTCTCCAAGTTCTCCACCGCATTAACAAGGTATTGAACTCACGCGCTTTGGGTCCTGTCACTGGATCTAACTAACGCCTTTATCCACAGTGCCATGTGTCCTCAAGACTAATAACTGACATCCATTAGACATGGAACGTGGAACTAAAACAGTCTACCTCAGCGAGAGAAATAAAGGAAGAAAGGTTCCGAATAATATAAATAGTGTACATAATACCTCATCTCAGAAATATAGACAGATACTGAAGAGCCGAAACGTTGTAATAAATATGTTGACAAAGATGAGGACAATAGTCCGAATAATGTAAATAGTGTACATAATACCTCATCTCAGAAATATAGACAGATACTGATGGGCCGAAATGTTGTAATAAATATGGCGACAAAGATGAGGAGAATAGTCCGAATAATGTAAATAGTGTACATAATATAGCATCTCAGAAATATAGACAGATACTGAAGGGCCGAAACGTTGTAATAAATATGTTGACAAAGATGAGGACAATAGTCTGAATAATGTAAATAGTGTACATAATACCTCATCTCAGAAATATAGACAGATACTGAGGGTTTAGGAGATATAACAAAAAGATAAAACTTATTAACAGCTCCAAAGTACAGGAAGGTGCAGAGGGCCATGCTCGTTTACATGCTAAAGAGACACTTCGCATAAAAGAAGACAGAATGTTAGCTAGAAAATGGTTGAGGGCAGTGTATAGTGACATGAAAAGTTTTTGTAATCGTCAGTATCATCTTGCCGGGATCAAACATTGTATCGGTTCTCCTTTTTGTTGGGAGAAGAGGCCTAGTTCCGATTGCGCGTAACCTTTTTTTCCTTGGCCCATATGGTGATTCTTTAGGAGTGGCTTACACGTGTCACGTGGCCGAAAATATGGGGCAAGCAGTGAGGATCGAACTCACTTCTCTGTGGCGCGAGCAGGGGAATTTTTGTCTTTGACCAGTATGCTAGGAAAACTACCTAATTCGTACCGCAGACACCCGGATGTATGCACGTGTCTTTATTCAATAGCCACAGAGCCAACCTAAAGTACATACTCCGACTATGCTGATTAAATATCTTGGAAGTATTTATTTTAACAGATAACGAAGAATGTGTTACCGAAATCCTAAAGTAATGAGACTCAAATAATTCGCAGAAAAAAAGAGCATACCGTAATGAAAGAAATCCCTCAACTTGATAAAAACACAGTTTTATCGTCAAAATGTTTATGTTATTATTAAGAGGAAAGACCAAAGTATTTTTTAATTATCTTATTAAATGTTTTACTCGTTTCTACCACGTTGGAAAATTTAGTTTGATTTAAAACAATAAAGGAGACTTACGCCTGAAGCTAAATCTCGACCGGGAAGTTTAATTTCATATATATATATATTTATATTTTTATTTCATTTTACTTAGGTATCTCAAAAAAAATCGCTAAAAATAGAGCATACCATGATGAAAGAAACCCCTATACTTGATATAAACAAAGTTTTATCGTCAAAATGTTTGTTATTATTAAGGGGAAAGACCAAAGTATTTTTTGATTATTTTATTAAATATTTTACTCCTTTCTCGCACGTTCAGAATTTTGGTTTGATTAATTTAAAACAAAAGAGTAGACTTAACCCTGTAGCTGAAAAAAGGCCTGGAAGTTCAAACCTGATAGATGGATCCTCAACGTGGACCCTTAAGCCCAAAAGTGGTCCTGAGAAATATTTTAAATGGGCTTAGAGTTTCATTTTGAAAGAAAAAGAGGAACAAATGTAGTCATTAGTCATAACTTATATTTTTACTACGGTGGTGTAATGGATAGCCGCCCGGATTTAGGAATCGGAGAGCCGAGTTCGAATTCCAGTCGAATCCATTACATTCACATACGTGCCAATACACTTGGGAAAGGTATGAATCCTCTTCTTCTCCCCCCCCCCAGCTATGGGCAAATAGCAGGATCGACAGAGTTGTATAGCCTTGGATGGCAGCTGGTCTACCGCAGAAAGAAATTGCAACCGACTGCGGGAAGAAAATCTGCCTCGTCAGACAAATCAACAATAACGCGATACTTAAGTCCAGTGATTCTCAACGGAGACACTTAGGCCCCAAAAGTGGGCCTGAGAAATATTTTAAATGGGCCTAGAGGTTCAGATTGAAAAAAGAGGAGACATTTGCCTGAATCAGAACCAAGGCTTGCAAATTAAACTTGACAAGTTGATAAATAGATACAGAACTAAATGTAGTCTTTAGTCAGGATTTATATTTTTACTGCGTAGGTATTGTTTAGATTATAGGTCTTATGTAGAGTAATGTCGGCTCGAAGTGAGAATTCGAAAAGCTTAGTTCAAATTCCAGTCGAGTTCGTTAGGTTCACTTGCGAGCAAATACGTTTCGGAAAAGTATGGGTCCATCTCTTCTGCTCCCTCAGCTATGGACAGACCGGGTACTTTAGCCTTGGTTGGCAACCAGTCTACCGCAGAAATAAATGGCAACCTACCGCGGGAAAAATCTGCCTCGTTCAACTTGACAAACTTGGTAGATCCTCAACGTGAACAACGAGTCCCCAAAATGGTCCTGAGAAATATTTTAAATGGGCCTGGATGTGAAGATTAAAAAGAAAGGAGACATTTGCCTGAATCAGAACAAAGGCTTGCAAATTAAACTTGACAAGCTTATAAAGACAGCAGGAGCAAATGTAGTCATTAGTCAGGATTTATAATTTTACTTCATTTTACTTGGGTACCACAAAAACCTCTCTATAAAAGAGTATACCAAAAGACCCAAAATTTGATAAAAACAAAGTTTTATCGTCAAAATGTTTATGCTATTATTAAGAGGAAAGACCAAAGTATTTTTTAATTATTTTATTAAACTTTTTACTCCTTTCTAGAGCGTTCGAAATTTTGGTTTTGTTTGATTTGAAACAACAGATAAGACTTAAGCCTGAAGCTGAACAAAGGTGTGGAAGTTCATCTTGACAATATTGATACACAGACATCAGGATCAAGTGTAGTCGTTGATCAGGATTTATATTTTGACTTTTTACTTGGGTACCACCAAAACTTCGCTATAAAAGAGTATACCAAAATGAAAAAGACCCCAAATTTGATAAAAACAAAGTTTTATCGTCAAAATGTTTATGTTATTATTAAGAGAAAAGACCAAAGGATTTTTTTAATTATTTCATTAAATATTTTAATCCTTTCTAGCAGGTTCAAAATTTTAGTTTGATTGAATTGAAACAACAGAGGAGACTTAACCCTGAAGTGTGTGGAAGTTCAACTTGACAATATTGATACGTAGACATCAGGATCAAGTACAGTCATTAATCAGGATTTCTATTTTCTAATACATTTTGCTTTTGTGAATAAAAGATGTATTTCCTGTTTACATGGAATTTCTATTTGTGCTTATGTGGGTCTGAAATTCTTTGGACACCAAGAATGGGCCACAAGGAAGAAAAGGTTGAGAAACTGCGATCTACAGGATATTCCGAAAGTCTTGTCACCCCCTACATATTTACTTGCTGTTCTCATTACTTTTTGGTAGAGAGTAACAAGACTTTTTGACAATACTGTACACTTATTATAGCACGTTGAAAATTTTGGTTTGATTGATTTAAAACCAATAGTGGAGACTTAAGCCTGAATTTGAACAAAGGCCTGGAAGTTCATCTTGACAAATTTGATAGATAGACACCAGGGGCAAGTGAACTCATAAGTTAGGATTTATATTTTCTCCTACATTTTATTGAGGTACCACCAAAAATTCGCTAAAAAGAGTATATCGAAATGAAAAAGACCCCAAACTTAATATAAACAAAGTTTTATCGTCAAAATGTTTGTTATTCTTAATAGTCAAGACCAAGGTATTTTTATTATGTTATTAATCCTTTTAATCTTTTAATCCTTTTATTTTTTTTAATCCTTTTAATCTTTTAATCATTTATTCTTTTAATCATTTAATCTTTTAATCTTTTAATGATTTTATGTTGTAATCCTTTTAATCTTTTAATCCTTTTATTATTTTAAACCCTTTAATCTTTTAATCCTTTTTCTTTTAATCATTTAATTTTTTAATCTTTTTATTCTTTTAATCTTTTAATCATTTTTTCTTTTAATCCTTTTAATACTTTTATTCTTTTAATCCTTTTACTATTTTAATCCTTTTTTCTTTTATTCCTTTTAAACTTTTAATCTCTTTTTTCTTTTAATCCTTTTAATCTGTTAATCATTTTATGTTTTAATCCTTTTATTCTTTTAATCTTTTAATCTTTTTATTTTTTAATCCTTTTAATCTTTTAATCCTTTTAATCTTTTAATCCTTTTAACCTTTTAATCATTTAATATTTTAATCCTTTCATTCTTTTAATCCTTTTAATCTTCTAATCATTTTCTTCTTTTAATCATTTAATCCTTTTATTCTTTTAATCCTTTTAATCTTTTAATCCTTTTTTCTTTTAATCCTTTTAATCTATTAATCATTTTATTCTTTTCACCCTTTTAATCTTTTCTAGGAAGGTTCAAAATATGGGTTAAACCGTTTTTTTCTTGCGTCAGCGAGACAGAAAAATATATGAAATTTTAGCGTCTTTCTTTGAGGTAAAAATCACGTCGATTTTCGGACTTTCATAATAAATTAAATTTGTTTTTTTTTGTTTTTTTTTTTAAATACTTGGTAAAAATATATATATTTTAACATCTTTTACACCCCCTTGTTTAATTAATGAAATTTTCAGGAATTAAATTTTGTCTCTCTTCCTATTGTGCAGAATTTGACTGTTGAGGCGAAAGAAAAAGCAATGTACTTACCTGGGTGACTGTTTTTTTATTAGCTAAAAGGGATTACGTTTTTACTAACAATTTATAATTACAGGGGTCACGTGATTATATTACAACTTAATGTAAGTCCTTTTTTAATATTTAATGCAAGTTATTAAACCGTCACGTTACGTCGCGGAAAGAAATTTTATTTTGCAACTTAAGGTTGCTTCTTTTCGTCGCACTGAACCGTCTCTTGATTTTGGGAAGTGTTTTTTTTTTCCTTATCAGAAGAAAAACGGAAAAACCCGCCAGTTTTGGCTTCAAAAACAGTCTTTCAAATTAGTACTATATATATATATATATATATATATATATATATATATATATATATTGTATTGGGGCAGCAGATCATTATTCAAACATATATTGTTAAATATAACAGACAACGAATGTCTATTATGTTTGATCATGAGTCGTTAATTTTGCTTTAATTTCGGGAGAAAATAAAGACAAAATTTGGATATTTCTTTATTAATCTGTTCCTAGATCTAAGCTTTTTGGCTCACATGAGCCATCTTCAGAGTGCTTATATTGGCATTTAAAAAAAAGATGTTCGCCATCAAAGATGATATTCTGTTATGTTAACACAAAAATAACTATGAATTAAATAAATATAGATAAAAGCAACCATACATGCGTGTGATTACGCACATTTATAAAGTTGAAAATAGAGCACCTCGAGGCGGTGTAATGGTCAACAAGCTTGTCTCGCTAGATCAATTATGAGTTCGATCCTCACTAGGTGCCCCATACTTTCCACCTTGTGCCATATCTAAGCTAGGCTTAGAAAATAACTATATGCTATCCTTTTCTCATTCTTTTCTCTCACTTTTACTCCCTGTAACCCACTGCGTACTAGCATTCCCAGCTTGCGTGGGGTGAAATGGTTAATATATATATATATATATATATATATATATATATATATATATATATATATATATATATATATATATATATATATATGTATATATATGTATATATATATAAATAACAAGTAAGAACCTCTTTTTCGGACGTAACTCATAATTGACACAACAATAGTTAATAAAAAATGAACACGCTACCGCCCCTGTCTGAATGATTGGATTTCTCTGCATCCTTGGAAACAGGAAATTATGAATTTATATGTGCGTTTAAAACTCAGTAAATTTAAAAATAAATTATTTCAAAATTCGCTTGAAGATGAAATGAAACTCATGGTTTTAATTTAATTATATAATTAAATTTAAAGTTGTTAGCTTCCATTTTTGAGACATGGTTATTACAGTGTAGCGAAAAAAACATTTTAAATCAGTTAATGTATCATATATATATATATATATATATATATATATATATATATACATTAACTGATTTAAAATTTATTGCCCCAACTGTAAAATTTGAAGGACAGAACGTAGTAGTTTTGGGCTGCATGTCATTTTCCGGGAGAGGAATTTTATTCATATGTGAGGGTAGAATGGATTTCCAACACTTACGCAAGCATGTTAGACCAATGTTACCGACTTTCATTAGAGGAAATTTTCAACAATACCATGCCAGTTGGTTTGGTTTGATTGGCTTGTTTTGTTTTACGGCATATCAACCTCACAGGTACTACCACCCCGGGTCAAAGTGGACCTGGGAACAGCAGCAATTGAGTGGTGGTTTCACACTCCTCAAAACCTCCTGATCAGAGACCTTGCTGTTGGATGCAGTTTACCGTCATACCCAGGACTGCATTCCAGTTGGAATAATCTTCCAACAAGTAAACGCACAATGCCAAGCACCTAGACCTTCGAAGGGTTGGTTTGAAAAGAAAGAAATGAGGCTAATGAAGGGGCCTCCTCAATCCACTGAACAACTGAGGTCATGCTTAGGTACAAGACTGGGGATGCACAAAGATTCTTCAAAACACGAATTAGAAGACCAGCTTCACGAAGGATGGCAGAAAATCGAGCCAACTATTTGTGCTCAGCTAGTTTCCAATATGTAAAAGCGAATAAAGGCAGTTATAAATGCAGAAGGGCCCCACACATTAAATATAGGTTAAATTTACTTTAAAAGCTTTACTCCTTTTCTTTAAATGATGAAATAAATGTGTTTCAATTATATTTCTAAATTTTATACAACTTCCCCATGATTTTGTCCATGGCTATATATATATATATATATATATATATATATATATATATATATATAGCCATGGACAATGAAATGTGCATGAAAGAAGGATTGCTGCCTAAATACACAAACATATATATATATATATATATATATATATATATATATATATATATATATATATATATATATATATATATATATACAAACAGTGTGGTCCGAAAATCTTGTGACCCTACATAATATAATTTTCTATTTCAACGTTCTGTGGGGTATTATCAAGCAGAGTCTTTCTAACGAACGATTTTAGAATATCACATCTGTTGAAGGACGCCTTTGCAACAATCAACGAAGCACAGCTTTGTAAAATATCCCACAGGATATGGCGCCGCCTTATTTTGTGCCACGAATATGATGGCGTTCATATAGACCTTCTTGACAGCGTCAATGAAAGTGAATAAACTGAATGTACATTGTATTACTGTACTATTTGTTCTTCTATTGGTCTCATTTTTCGTAAGGAGTGACAAGACTTTCGGATCACATCGTATATATATATATATATATATATATATATATATATATATATATATATATATATATATTTATTTATTTTATGAAAAAATAAGTAATCCGTGCGGGTAGACCCAAGGAGGATAACATCCAGGGAGCTCAATATTTACATATGCTTAATACTGCCCGTCAAAAATTTGTAAATTTCTTTTCATTTTTCGTTTCAAACATTGGAAGTAAAGTCTGATGATCCGCAGTCCTTTAAAAGAACTGTGCTGAAGTAATTTATTACATGAAACTTTAAAGTGGTCTGTTTTAATTTATTTATTTATAGATAGATAGATAGATAGATAGATAGATGGATATACTCGCTAAATCATCCATAGTAAATATGCGTCTAGATCCTTATAAAGATTTCCCCTTTCTTAGTAGAACTTATATTATCACATAATGTGAGATACTTAATAGCTTAAACGATTAAAAACATATACAATATATATATATATATATATATATATATATATATATATATATATATATGTATATATATATGTATATATATACAAATTACATATATATATATATATATATATATATATATATATATATATATACATATACATACATATATATATATATATATATATATATATATATATATATATATATATATATATATATATATAGTGGCGTGTCTTAACAGAAAGATGTTTCGGTATACAAATAGTACTATTAATATCACAAAACACTAGCTAGCTAGATAGATAGATACATACATACATACATACATACATACAGGCATAATGAACAGAATAAGATAGATAGATAGATAGATAGATAGATAGATAGATAGATAGATAGGCCGGTGGCTATAGATATATAAAACGATTATTTCGGGGGCCATATTATAAGAAAGAATAAATACACAATAAAGTTTCCATTCTCTCTACAACAATATCCAAAAGAAGCCCTTTGTCTCGCGTGAAGAAAGGTTGGCACGACATTATGATTTGATGTACAATAAATATTGTGAACATCTATTTTTGGTCGCCATATGCCTGAAACTTAGACGTTCGCTTCCCGGAAATCGGAGACGGAGGAAAGTAAGGACCATTCAGATGTGCTCTGCAGTTCGTTGTTACAATCTAGCATATTTTTTCGATCGGAAGTTGTTAGAATTGTGCGCATGCGCAGCGAAAATAAAAATCAGTGGAAGAAAAAGTGAGACGAATAAAAGACAAATTGACATATACTTATATATTTCCAATTAAAATGGACAAGAAAAATGCATCAACCACACACACACACACACACACACACACACACACATATATATATATATATATATATATATATATATATATATATATATATATATATATATATATATATTCGGACAGTTTTTATATAATTTATCATCCGAAAAGAAAAGCATTATTAGATCGCATGAGAAATTGTATAAAAAACTAAATAAAAGCACCTTGTCAGTCGTTTTTAATGAAATGTGCATGAAAGAAGGATTCCTGCCTAAATACACAAATATATATATATATATATATGTGTGTTTGTGTGTGTGTGTGTGTGTGTGTGCGTGCGTGCGTGCGTGTGTGTGTGTGTGTGTATGCGTGTGAGCGTGTTTGTAGGGGAAAACGATATTGAAAGAAAAGATGTATTTTCTAATCTTCCATACATCGTTTCTTTCAAAACATATATGTGTACGGGGTGTATCAAAAATACTTTTACAATCTTTGGGACGGATTCCTGAGACCAAAACAAAGTCAAATGTCGATATAAACATATTTTCTGAAGGACATCGTCGTAACTCAACGCAGAACCTCATAAAAAAAAAACCCTCAAAATGTCCTCGGCTCCCTTCTACACACGCCTCTAGTCATTGATTAGCGGGACCTTTCCAATGCATCCTAATGGTATCAAACGTTTGCGCAACCCCAATGAAAGGTTGCTGAAGCGTCGCCACATTATTAATGTCCGCTGCATAAACCAATTGTTTTATGTGGCCCAACAGATAAAAATCCAAAGGATGGCGGTCAGGCGAACGTGTAGGCCATAGAACCAGCCCTCCCCTACCTCTTTGTCTTTCATAGTTGATGTCAGTCAGTGACTAACATGTGCTGGAGACCCGTCATGTTAAGTTATTTTGTGTACATGGTGTTTACTAGTGAGACAACCAAAATGAGCTGACTCATTTTATAGTTTACCAAGAGAAGGTTAACCAATCAGAAGACGTGGAATATTCGATCCGATGTGTATAAAGGCGGCCATTCTGTTTATTTCTTAACGGAATATCCACTGCCAACCTCTGATATGAAATACCTGCAGAACTACGTTTTCCTACTCTCTCCGAATATCCACTACCAACCTCTGATATGGAAAACCTTAAGAATTCCTGAATAGCTGCTACTCGACATTGGTGCTGTTACATTGAACAAATTACTTCCTACATCGGATTTCTACATTCAAACTACATTAAACATGTTTTACACGTCATGCATGGACCACACGCGTCTTCGTATTTGTTGAGTTATATCCTCCAGCAGGTCTGAAAGTGTGTTTGAAATAAAGTCCCTGTAGACACCTCTTGTAAGAGGTGCTGGAAGAACATTTGGATCTACCAGACAGTCACCTACAATTCTAGCCTACACGTTAATCGTTAACTAATGATGGCTTCTAGCCTGTATTGCACCATGGGGAATGTGATCCGCCAACAAATGTTGGTTGTGGAAATTTGTTAATCCTTCTCTTCCCAATGTTGCCTAATCCATAAATCAAATTGTGGAAATAAGCAACAGATCGGCAGTTTTTGCAATAAACCATCGGCAAACGTTCTCCCGAGGTGAATGATCAAAGATCGAAAGACCCTGCACACGATGCAAATGATACGGATACAGCTGCTACACTTGAAGTACCCTCCCTGTGGTACTATGAGATGTAGACATGCATGGGCCACAGTCTGTTGAATGTGTTTTTCGTGGTCAGGGGTACAAGAGGCTCTCGGTTTTTTCTCGTTTGTGGTGCCATGGCTCCTGTCTCAACAATACCACCATCATACGAACAGCATCAAAGGTTGGCTGACTCGGCTGCCTTAGGTTTAGAAACGCAATCTGATACAGCCGTGCAGCATCGCGTCCATTACCATGTGCGCGGCCGTACGTAAAAATCATACCTGCCTGTTCACGATATGAATATCCTACATTTGTTTAGCTGAACACTACTACACAGATTAAACGTTGGAGACAGACTAGCCACAAATATACACGAATGGCAAATGTAACCTAACCTACGAGGCGCCATTTTAAGAAAAACCCTCAAAATATCCTCTTCTACATCTGCGTGAACTTGTTGGATTATTGACTAGCGGATCCTTTCAAATATTCCCATACAGTGTCGAATGGCATCGCAGACCCCGATGATACTTTAATGAAGCACATTATTTAAGTCTGCTACATAAAATAATTGTTTTACGTGGCCCCACAGATAAAAATATAAAGAATTGAGGTCAGCGGAACGTGCTGGGCACGGAACCGGTCCTCCCATACGTATCCATCTTTGATGGAACTAAAAATCGCGAACAATGTGACTAAAAATGGAGCCCCATCATGCATTAAAACACTCGCGTCTTCATATTAGCAGCGGTGCATTCTCTAGGAGGTATGGAAGTGTATTCTCAAATCCCTGTAGACAGCTCCTGTAAGACGTACTGTGGAAACATAAGGACCTACAAGACAGCCATCTACAATTCCAGCCTACTCATTAAACGTGTCTAGCCTGTATTGTACGATGAGGATTCCAGCCAGCGCCGAGTTACTGGTTGTGTAAATTTATTATTCCATCTCTTCCAAACAAGACTGAAGAGACAAACAACGGATCGGTAGTGTGTGCAATAGACAATGGTAAAAGTTCTTTGGGGATAAATGATCCGAGGGCGAAAGACCCTTCACACTTTGCCAATGATACGGATACACTAGTTGCTCTTGAAGTACACTGCATACGGCACCATGCGATGTACAACGTGCTAGGGTCACTTGATGTGTGTTGATACCTAAATCATCCCCTACAGCCCGTAGTTTTTTGTGGTCAGGTGAACGAAAGGATCTCTGTCTTCTTCGATCCAGAGTTTATGATGTCAGTAACGAGACGACAAACAGTAACAGAGGTTGGATGACTTTGCCGCCTTCGGTCTGGAACCCCAGTCTGATACAGCCGTGCAGCCTAGCGCCCATTACTATACGCGCGGCTGTATGTAAAAATCATATCTGCCTGCATACGCTATGAATATCCTGCACTTTGTTAAACGGAACACTTCTCAGTTAACATACTACTGTTGCGGGGCCGATAAGGATGTCGCCTCCGCAAGCGAAGAAAAGGTGAGTAACAGCCAAGACAATGAGAGGATAAAGGCAGATGTATAATAAACAATAAACGTCGGATTTATTTTGTTCAAAGTGTACAAGAGTGTACTCTGGAGAAATGTATTGGATTCAGTGTCGGGTCCAATATGACCGGTTTCCTTCTGGGGAAGTTGATTCGGTTGAGACGAGTGTAGGGTTTGGTCGGCGGCGATAGCAGGTCGACTGCCAAATCGGATAGTTGAAAAAAGCTGGTTGGTCGAAATCGCACGTAGATTCGTTGAATCGGTTAGGACGAAATCCCTAAACAGGGCCGAGTCAGAAAGGTGATACAACTTCCCAGGCGGATCAACCGCGGTGACGGGATCGCGCCGAAGTGTATCACTTGACGAAAGCGATTGTCCCTAAACAGGGCCGAGTCAGAAAGGTGTTACGACTTCCAGGGCGGATCAACCGCGGTGACGAGATTGCGCCGAAGTGTAACAGTAGACGTAGGCGGAGTCCCTAAACAGGGCCGAGTCGGAGTAGTGATACGACTTCCAGGGCGGATCGACCGCGGAAACGGGATCACGCCGAAGAGTATTAAGAAACTGGTTATTACAAGAAAAGTACGATCCAGAAATCAACCATCAATAATCAGACCAGATATTGATGGTTGATTTCATACACTTATGACAAATGACCATTTGTCATAAGAGTATGACGTAGTCCTAAACCAAAAGCAACCAACAAAACTTCTACCTCTGTATGAAATGTGCAAAATGATGAGATGCCACAGTCTCTAGAAAACGACAAAATCCTCACTTTTGAAAAATTGTATTAGAATAGGATTTTTGCATTTTTGTCAGCAGTTACATGCTATAAATCAAACAATCAGCTGTTCATCCAATCTGTTGATTTTTCACTGGATGTATTCCAATGTTTTTAATTAAAAGTTTTGGAAACATGAGATTTGAATGTTACCATTTTTTCTCTTTCAAAACGTCGAAAATCAATGTTTCAGAACTGGTTACAAATCAATG